>CAUYPK010027550.1:0-60012 GCA_963574355.1 Loris lydekkerianus
CCGACAGTCGACCACACCTGCCCTCCTGCCTTCAGACCGGCACTCCTTCCATACATCCAGCCCCCCTCCCGACCGACCGTCCTACCTTCCTTCCTTCCTGCCTCCCTCCCTCCCTCCCTCCCTTCCTTCCTTCCTTCCTCCCTTCTTTCCTCCCTCCCTCTCTCCCTTCCTTACTTCTTTCCTTCTTTTCTCTTTCTTTTCTAAGCAAAAAGGCAAGATGACATGAAGTGAACAAAATTTTTATCTTCCTGAAAATGAACATCACTTGTCAAAACAACTCATTCCTATTTTAATTTGTAAATAAAAACAGCCCCAGTATACTTGGGAAAACCCAAGTATACTTAATTATAATAATCTTTTCCATACATCCTTTCTCCCTCCCTCCCGTCCTCCCTCCCTTCCTTCCTTCCTTCCTTCTTTCCTTCCCTTTCTATTTCTTTTCTAAGCAAAAAGGCAAGATGACATAAAGTGAACAAAAATTTTTATCTTCCTGAAAACGTATATCACTTGTCAAAACAACTCACACCTATTTGAATTCGTGAATAAAAACAGCTCAAAAGCCATTTTCTAATATGAAACACCTTTATACTAAAACCTTGAGAAATACATTTGTTCCTTTTATCCTGAACCTTGAAAAATAATGTTCAGCCAAACAGTTGTAGTGTGCAAATACTTAAAATAAGCAACTTCCATTGTCTTTTAAGAAGTCACAAAGGAATTTATGGTGAATTATTTTGCTAACCAGGAAGTACTCAGAAAGTATTGAAGGCAGATTCTGTTTTATCTATAATTTCACAACATTTAACTCCATCCTTTGGTGGTGTAAAACTGGCACCATTTTTTTTTTTTTGTTCCTGATTCTGTTCCCCAGGAGAACGGGCTGGGCTTGCAGGGCACCATTCCTGCTCCTAAGGCATTGTTGGATGGTGGTGTTAGCTCTGCCGCACCTGGCTGGTATGTGAGCTGAGGTGGGAGGCCAAGAAAACTTCACTCATATATCTGCATCTTGGTACTTTTTTTTCTTTTTTTGAGATAGAGTTCCCTTTGTCACCCTCTGGTAGAGTGCCGTGGCATCACAGTTCATAGCAACCTCCAGCTCTTGGGCTTTGGTGATTCTTTTGCCTCAGCCTCCTGAGTAGCTGGGACTACAGGCGCCTGCCACAACACCCGGACATTTCTCTGTTGCAGTTTGGCTGGGGCCGGGTTTGAACCTGGCACTCTCACTATATGGGGTGGGCGCCCTACTCACGGAGCCACAGGCACCACCCAGCGTCTTTACTTATTCATGTGGCCTTTCTCCCCCCATGGGTTCTTTGAACTTGCTCAGAGTATGGGTCTTAGCATGTCCTGCCAAGCAGTTGCCTTCCAAAGCAAACATTTTAAGCAGTAAGGGAAAAAATTGCAGTTGTCTTAAGAATTAACCTTAGAAGTTACAGAGCTTCTCTTCTGCCTCATTTCGTTGGTCAAAGCACGACACAAGATCAGGCCAAATACAAAGGGAGGAAAAATACATTCCTTATTTTCATAAGGGAAAGGGTAAGGAATTTAAATCATCTTAAGTCCACTACAGACTCAAATACAGTTGCCTGAAACATTGGAACTTTATGTAACATAGACATTAGCTGTGGGAGCTTGCAGATTATTTAAGGGTGTGCAAACACTGAAAATATTATGAGGATAGAAGTGGTCTCCTAAGTGAGTCAGTGCTGAACTTAGCCATAGTCTAGCAACGTATGTCCTTAGGAATGTAAGGGAAAATTATAATTTATAGAAAATAGTTCTTTATATGTCATGAGGCGTGAAAGGACAGGAGTTTAAATGTTCACCATAAAATAGAAATAATATGAAGCAATCACCCTTAGGTATAATTAAAATATATTTATTTGAGAATAAATTTAAGTATTGCTTAGCTGAGAAAGATGATGTGTTCTAAATATTTTAGCTACAGGCATATTATGATCATCTAAAACAATTTAATGACCTCACGTAAAACATATTACTAGAATTCTGAGAAGATGTACATTATAAAGGAAGGGATATAGAAGTTGATTATTATGGAGATGCAATTGCTTTAATGAATTTTGCCACTGTGAAACATTTGATGTTGTCACATTTTATGCTGGAAGACACAACTGCACTGGAATTGGTGAGGTTCCGATGATTTCACAGAAAAGTCACCTTTTTCAGATGGAGAGAAAATGATCAGAAAAGATTTTTGGGAATGTGATCTCATCTCTATGGGATATCTCTGTAAATTACTTGATCCCCCCTCCTACAATAACAGTGCATGGAAGTGCCTGTTCTCAGTGCTGTAGCTTTATGAAAGTGGAGAGGCTATTGTCCCTGGTATTTATCCCTATTTATAAATTTACCTTTGGAGAAACCCTTTGGGCATAAACCCTTGGAGCAAATGAAAGTTATTTAACTCAGAGGGGAGCATGGGGAGGCTATCTCAGAGAAAAGGTGCCTCCGTGTCTGGTGTGAAGGACATTTCCTTTCTTGTATTTTTTACTCCTTTATCTTCCCTGTTCTGCTTAAAATGTCACTGCACCCCTCCATCTTCCTTTATTTGGTGGGATATGGGGATATAGAAACCGAGTTGTCCCAAGTGGTAAACTGTGCTGCACCACCTAAGAAAAGGGATGTGGCCTACAGTTCCTGGACAATACACTGCTGAAAGTTTTAAAAATTACCTGAATCCTTCCTCCAGTGTGATCATATAAGTCCTATGTACTAGGAGAAAAAAATGTAGAAGAAAATTATCCACTGCTATAATCAGATCTTTTTCTTTCTTTCTTTTGTTTTATTAAGTCTTTTGCACATAGATCATAAATACATTTATGCCAATTTCAGTGTATTGATTATTTGTACAAATTGGAGTGTTTACATCATACTAATCAATATAGCCTTCACCTCATTTACCCAATTATAACATTAGGACATTTGTGCCCTACACATGATAGATCCAACTTGTACTTGCAATGTGCTCCATAGTTGTGATCTCCATACTATGCCCTCCTATCCCTCCCCTTCCCTCCTTCATTCTACTTCAAAATGCCACTTAAGAATTTTGTTTTCTTTCTTTTCTTCTATTAACAATCCAACCTTTATGGAAAAAAAAAAATCCATTTTCCAAAATGCATTTTAACCTGCGGTACTTGGTAATAAAGCTGTGTGTGCATTTGACACATTCCTACCCTGGTGGCTTGGGCCAAGTGCGCCAAGTGGTCATCCAATAGAATGTTTTCTTGCCATCCTCATACTTTGAAATTGCCTGTTTACTGGTCTTTTTTCAAATATTTACATATTTCTTGAGGGCAGTGACTTTGTTGATTTGGAATTATCAGTGAGAGATTTCAAGAAATATTTGTGACTTTTTGTTTGTAGTAGAAATACTTGGAAGAAAAAGAAGTTTAGGTTGGGTGCAGTGGCTCACACCTGTAATCCTAACAATCTGGGAGGCCCGGCAGGAGGATTCCTTGAGCTCAGGAAATAAACACCAGTCTGAGCAAGAGAGAAACCCATTTTTACTAAAAATAATAGAAAAAATAATAGAAAAATAAAAAAAATCTGGACATTGTGTAAGGCACCTTTAGTCTCCGGTATTTAGGAGGCTGAGGCAGGAGGATCATTTGAGGAACCTAGGAGTTTGAGGTTGCTGTGAGCTAGGCTGATGCTATGGCACTCTAGCTTGGGCAACAAAGTGAGATTCTGTCTCAAAACAATAATAATAAAAGAAAAGGAAAGAAAAATGAAAAAAAAAAAAGGAGTTTGGCATTTAGGAGAAGGCTCCAGGACAATTTTTATTAAGTTAATTAACATTTATAATATGTCCCAATCTGTGGCTCAGTTTAAGGATGTATGTTCTAGGTTAGGCATGCTGATTAAGCGTGGGTGCTCTCAGTGTGACAGGTGAAATGAATATTTAGCATTTTGTTACATAACTATTGCAGAGAAAAGTTAGATGCACAGCAGAAGGAAAAAAATGCTATAACCTACATCAAATGAATGTTTTAAAAAGAAAAAGCAAACATGAGAGAAACAAAACTTGGAGAATACTGGGCTGTGTTTCCTGTAAGTCTCTAGAAGGGTCTCTAGAAGGGTCCAAGGACATAATGGCAGGTGGAGAGTTCCCGAGAGACCAGGAGATGAGGAGCACAAGCTAAATCTGCAGACAAGTGTGCCTCGCAGTGTCAGTTTTAACTATAAATCCAATCAGTGTCCCTAGACATGAAGCCCAGACAGAGAAGGGAGTAAGGAAGTTGATGACTTTCTTGAATAAACAATTGCAAGAAAGTCTGTGAAACCTAATAAGACAGATAATGGCTCCAAGAGATAGAGCCTGATCCTGAGGAAAATTATGGATCAAAATAAAAACGGTTAGCACTTGTGTCCAGTCATCTGAATGATGTGAGCTTCTGCTGTTATGTTTTCTTCATTTCTTCACGTAATAAAGTGTGTCGAGGGGAGTTCCTGCACCACCTGGTGAATATGAGCCAAACCTGCATGGGGGAGGGAGGAAGAAGAGCTCATTTCAAATAGAAGGGAAAAGAGAAGTTCTGTAAATGTGTGTAGATGCTGTGTGTGAAGTCTTACTTCTTTTGTTTCTCATACTTTTGTAAGACGATGGCAGTAGGGATCAGGAACGTGACATGAGTCACATTCTCTCTGTAGGCTGCCCTTGAGGACTGGCCTCATTTTTCACAACTGTACAGAAGAGACTCTACCAGCAGTCCAGGAAAAGCCACGCCAGCTGTAATTAATGACCCAGGCTCTATTGGTCTTTGAAGTTCTCAGATGTTAATAAATGTTAGATAAGAAAGGCAGCTATTTGTCTCTTCTCACAACATACCCTCAAACATTTGTATAAGAGCTAGATATTCCAATGTAAACATTTGCAGCCTCACATATTGTAGGAGTCTCTGAACTGTGACTGTAGACAGCGAGTTGCCATAAGTCAATGCAGAGAGACAGAATAATCTACTAGCAGGCATTGTTATCCTAAGTTATACTTTTCTGGGAAACACAGTTAAGAAAAATGAATCCCAGTTTTTAGTATATTGGAGACCTTCAAGAATGCTTTATTGCCAGGCTTCATTATTGCTTGAGGAAAATCATATTTTATATAGAAGTCTTTTACTGTTATTTTAACCAAAACTATGAAATAAGTGAAAGTAGGAAATTAGCATTTCTTAACATTTTTATTTTTAGAATTAAATTAGAGCTGTAACCTGAGGTAGATCACCAGTGCTTTATAACTCTTGAGTGCTCAACTCTAATGAACATGATAATGACATTCTTTTAAAGTATTCCATGCTTAAAACTCTCAACACCTTATTTCAAGATAGAGAGGGTTTTAAATTTTAAATATTTATTTTTTAACTTTTACACTATAAGTATACAATGAATTACAAGAGCCTGTGACATGTTCTAAAAACAGTGAAGGATGAAGTGCATCATATTTAGGAAGGAGAACCAAACTTTAAGAATTTAATTTGCCATACCGATTAACATATATTCAGAGCATTTCGATAAATAAATATAGTGACAAAAGTTTTAAAGTATTGTAGAAGAATCTGTTCTAAAAAAGAACTCATGAAATATTAATGAACCAACTTACCAAATTCATTATGCAGAAAAATTATCAGAGTCCTAAAAAATGATGAGTGCTTTCAAAATTCAAAAATTCATAAAATGTAAGTTATTATTAAGTCATATTTTAACATTCTGGCAATCTAGATTAAAATCTCAGGTTTGTTAATTCCTGAAGAAAATCACATTAAAAATGTATGGCTATTCTAGAGTTATGATTAATAAACCAAGAGGAAAATAGCAAATAAAGATATTTAAGATTATCCAATTGGATATAGTTATATGTAGATCTAATTCAGTGTGGCAGAAATTCCAGAAAGCTAATTTTAACAGAAGTATATAATCTGGATAGTGTTAAGCCTGTAGATAACTATATTTTAAGGCAATCACTATAATTTTAAATCTATTAGTATAAGTTATAGCATAAGAGTGCTGTGCTAAAATCATCCAGGAATTATTTTCACTTTTCTGGTAAAAAATATTAAAAATACTTTCAAGAATAAAGCCAATTACAGTATAACAGAGTAACTTCTTACCACCTCAACTCATAGTAAATACACCCTACATTATTGTGTTAGTTATGAATTGCACAAAATTTATTGTTTCACTTTTTAAAAGTTTATTACATTGGCTCTATTATTTTTATCTCTTTTGCAATTGAGTAGAAATTTTATTTACTCCCCTATTTCTTCACTCCTACAACTAAATAACTCCATTATTTTTTATTATCTTATTCATTCCTTATCTTAGTTCCATTTGCTTTGTTCTATTTTATATGTAAACCCATTTTTTATTTGGAAGTTTTTCTCTGTACAAAGAATAAGGATATATTCTACATGCTTCAAGCAATAAACATATATGGATTGAACCAGGGACTTTGCTAATTGCTGGGTTTACTTTGCTGAAGGGGACATGATAGGCTTCTCCGAGCCTATCGTGGGTCATACATGGAAACAGATCAGCACAGGGGTTTGCTGGGAGAATAGAATACGTAACCAATCATATGGGTCCTGTCTAAGAGCTTCGCTTAGCTCCCCCGTGGCAGTAACAGTGGACAGGAGACAAGATGTCTTTTAGGAGGAGGCACCCTGTGACCTAAAATATTAAACAGAAGAGAGGATAATGAGGGGAAGAGGATGGAAAGTGGTATTTTGAAGAAGTAAGCAGCCTCATGCACGAATTGCGTAGATCTCAACTGTATTTATGGAAAAATTACTGGCAATTTTATGTGACTTTCATGTAAAGCTCAAGAAGGTTGTATGAGATGAAGTCAGAACAACCCTATCATAGAAATTGTTGTCTTTGTAGGATATTTGCAGAAGGCTAGGCTTTACTGTAAAAGATGGGAAGCCTGTTGTAAGGTTTTAAGGCAGTAGCAGGCATGGTTGGTTGCAAATGCAGCATTTTGCTGCAGCAGTGTGCAGGATGGGCTGAGAGCAGTAATGTGCCGGAGTACATCCAGCACCCAGCCAGAGCCTGCCCACCAGGAGCCTGGACTCAAACATAGTCCAGAACGCTCAAGGTTCTAGCTCTGTTGAGTTAGAAAGAGGATGAAAAGGCTCTTAGAATATGTAAAGAATAACAAATCTGACTGTGGAGAAGAATTGAGTTTCTGACATAGTAAGTTTGAGATACTATACATATTTCTTATCAGAATAAATCTTGAAGGAGAAAGGAAAGAAGACATAAATTTGGGAGGTCCCAGGAAATAGATGGCTATGAAAACTGTGAAAGTAGGTGGATTTTTTCATGCTTGGTTTATGGAATGGGAAAGTTGTGGTCCAGAAGAGAGTCTCAGAAAAAAAATCCAAGGAGAAGATTGAGGAGTCTCCAAGGGACACCACCATGAAATGGCCAGAGCAGTAGGTGGAAGATCAGAAGAAGGTGCCTTGGGACCCAGGGAATGTGGGATGTCCATAGCAATGGAGGGATTTCCTCGTTAATGGTAGCACAGACAGCTGAAAAGGAATCAATAAATATGAAAGCACTTGGGAAGTAGACGGTGAAAAACAATGTGCTAGAGTGAAGCTGGAGAAAGCACACCCACCTCCCACCCCTGGCCCCAGTAAAAGTTAAAAGTTTAAAAAGATTTTTTGCTAAGTAAGGAGGGAAGAAGGTTAGCGATGAAGTCATGGAATTAGCAGATTTGCTTGTTGTTCTAAATTTTATTTTATACTGTAGATATATTTTCCCTTCTTATATTTTAGGACAAAGATAAGGATATTAATAGGCTATAGTCAAAGAGTCAGTTGAGACTTTGAGACCAAGATTGGAGATAATGAAGGAAGCAGGGTAAATGTCAGGTAACTGGATTATTAGTCTAAACTAATAATCCAGACCTGCGTTAGGGTAAACTCTCCTTGAATGTAACTCGAATGGACCATTACTGAAGTAATTTTACCCTATAATAAAGAAGCAGTCAAGACCTTAGTGTGTCTTAAGTAAATTCATGGACTGAGTCATAATGCAGGAAGCCCGAGAAAGGTCAATGATAGAGAACTGGGAAAATAGAAAAAGGAATGCAAATGTTTCTCTAACCATGTGTTAAGGTCCCACATTTACTTATAAAAAGAGCAACAGACATTTAAGATATAGTACAAAACTATTTATCACCTTTTGAATTAGCAGAAACTCAAAAGTTTGGTAGCATATACGGTCATGGGAATTGTTGGTGGGAATGCCAAATGTCTTTACTTCATATAAAGAGAAATTTGGCAGTGTCACGTAAAATTGCATATACTTTTACCCTTTAATTTCACCCACCAATTTCACTTTTACAGACCTATTTCATAAATACTATGGAAAAAATATAGAAAAAGTATACCTGAGGCCATTCACTGGGAGTCTATTTGTAACAGCAAAGGACTGGAAACAATAAAAACACCCAATAGTACAAATGCATATTATACAAATGCAATACTTTTCAGCTATAAAAGTTATTAAGAAATCTACGTATATGATATTGACGCTGTTATATACAGAGGGTGCCACAAAGTGCAGACACATTTAAGAAAGGAAAAAACTGTATTACCATTGTAATACCTCAAGTCATATTTGACTTTTGCAATTACTAGAGACACAGGAAATAATAACGAGATAATGAGTGTTAGCAGTGTATCTTGAGTATTACAATTTTAACACAGGTTTTTCTTTTCTTAAAATGAGCAAACATTCTTTTGGTCCCTTCTGGGTAGGTACAATATGCAGCTGCTCCCTGATTTACGATGGGATCCCATCCTCATAGAACCACGGTACATCAAGAATATAGTAAGTTGAAAATGCATTTGGTAGCTCAATAAACCTATGGAAAAATAAAAGAACTGTGAGTGCAATCATTGTGTCAGGGACTGTTTATACTTATGTATGTGTATATGTGTGTATGTGTACACATGCATATATACTGAGGTTAAAAACAAAATGGAAAGTAGTGTGTACTATTTACTATCATTTTTCCAATTTAGGTAATGCATGATTTCTTAGTGTGTAATATATGTGCACGTACTTATCTGGGGGCATGTACATGACCAAAAAAACAAGAGTATATTCTTCTTTGAATATACATTATTTTGTAGGTTTGATTTTGGATTTTTGTCTCTAATTACATTAATTTAATAGTGAAAAGTTTAAAAAATGAATGTATTAACATTAAAAGTAAAAGGCACTGATCGACCTAAACATGAAGTTGGTGGCATAGTCACAGTAACAGTATTTCAAATGACTCTGAAGATAGCAATTTGGTATGATGTGCCTAGTGGAATATACTTAGATCAAAACAAAAGTGAAAACAAGAACTGGTAGAAAAAGTACCTGTTCTTAGTTATCTTCTCTTTGGAGTAACACTATTTTTATTTTTATTTTTTTTAAATTTGTTCATTATTAAACCATAGCTGTGAACATTAATGCAATTGTGGGGTACTATACACTGGTTTTATATACCATTTGACATATTTTTATCACACATAGCCTTCCTGGCATTTTCTTAGTTATTGTGTTAACACATTTATATTCTATATTTACTAAGTTTCACATGTACCCTTGTAAGATGCACCACAGGTGTAATCCCACCAATCACCCTTCCTCCGCCCATCCTCCCCCCTCCCTCACCTCCCTCTCCCCCTTTCCCATATTCTTAGGCTATAACTGGGTTATAGCTTTCATGTGAAAGCCATAAATTAGTTTCATAGTAGGGCTGAGTACATTGGATACTTTTTCTTCCATTCTTGAGATACTTTACTAAGAAGAATATGTTCCAGCTCTATCCATGTAAACATGAAAGAGGTGAAGTCTCCATCTTTCTTTAAAGCTGCATTATATCCCATGGTGTACGTATACCACAATTTATTAATCCATTCGTGGGTAGATGGGCACTGGGGCTTTTTCCATGACTTAGCAATTATGAATTGGGCTGCAATAAACATTTTATTCTGAGTCTCTTACTTACGTGATGTAAGCTGCATATTATGATCTCTAATGTATGAATGAGAAGCTTAGAGAAGTGTGTAACATTTTGTGATGTAACATATTGGTGGAAATGAGGTCTGACTTTCTGACCAGGCTTTACTAGGCTATTCCATGCTGCTCTTGTAAGAGACAGAAATTATTTTGAAGCTAATGTTATCCACTACTTTGCAACATGCTGTGAACATTTGTAGATTTCCTCAACTGCAGGGGAATAGAATGGACATTTATATGTGACATTTAACACAATGTAGGATAATATATGTTTGATACAGTAGGAATTCACTCCATGTTTCATTTTCTTGGACTTTGGTCCCAGCAGATACAATATCTAAAGTTGCCTGCAGAAAGGAGCACTTGATGGAAACCTTTGCTGTTTTATGCACAGGAGAATTGTGGTGTTAAGTTCCCTAGTGTTGAGTTCTGCCTGTTTGAAAAATTTAAATTGGGACAATGTCTGATGCAGATTTGGGAGTATATTTTAGACATTTAATCCATGTTAATAATCATCCCTGACTGGGCAAACACGCTGGAGAGGAAGCATTGTAATTAGAAGTTGAGAAGCGCTTCTGTAATTCAAATCATATTTTATGTTGCTGAGACATTGAGGGTATGCTAATTCTGATTCAGTGTGGCTTTTAAGATAGATGTCAAGACCATGTGATCTTTGTCCCTCTCACAGTTTATTATTGCTGTCCACTCTTGAAGATGTTAGAAGCAAATGTTATTTATCTTCTGTTACAGTTGAATAACCACTCCTCACCCCTATCCACACTACCTGTAGAGCTAGGTACTTGCAACTGTGTGACAGGTGCTTATTTTGTTATTGTCTTTAAAAAGTCTTGATAGTACTCTGAACTTGTATCCAGTTACTTACTTCTGCAGATAAGAAATATGTACATGCCCATACTCTCTTGTCTATTTGTGTTAATGTGTTTATGTGATTGTTCTAACATGATAAATATGATTTTAGCTATATGCACCCAGACATTATTGCATTTTTTAGTATTGTAAGATAATGAACCAAATGTGCAGGCCCTTTCTTGTTTTTAGAAGTAGTTAAGACTTTCTGACGTCCTGACAGGAGTCTTAACAGGCACTTCTGCTTTGGTTTCTGCTGCATGATATTCCTGTCTTGAATGACCATGACATTGTATTTTGTGGCACTTTTACCTAAACAAAGCACCAGGGAAACTCCAGCAGATGTTAGGATTTTCTCACTTCTCTTCCCCATTTATTCGTCTACCAACACACAGTGCACCTTTTACGTTATTACTTCCAGTTTGGTGGAAAAGTGGATTTGCCATGACAACTGTTTAATGGAACAGAAGCAGAGATAAAGGACACATTTTGAAAGGAATACATCGGATCAATATTTCATGTCAATCTAAAGTGTTTTCAGTATAGAAGAAAAAAATACAGCTCATTGAAGTGGCCTTTTTTTTCAGATACCAGATACTCATTTTATTAATTAATTGTGGACAATCCACCCAGCCCAGCAACATTTCCCCAGATATTTCTCCTTATAGTTTTCTAATTTATTTGAAATGTAGAAAAATAAAATTTTTTATATGAGATAGGAAATTCGAGTTCAATTCACATATATTTGATCATTGGAGCATGTTCTTTCCTCAAACATCAAACTTTTAAGAAAGCATGTTAACTTCTGCTTTGCTTAAAATTTGCATTTGCCTGCTTTTCCTAACTGGATAAAATATGTTGGCAAAAACCTACTGGATTAGTTGTTCCTCTCCTCCATCTTCTGAGGTTGCAAAGCTTCCTGTTTCAACATATATTTGTAATTTTGTTTTCATTGCATTGATCCATAATAGTTAAGATTGAGTTAAGTTTTACATTTAAAAATGTACTTCATTTTAGTTCACGTCTCTTCACCCCATCACCAAGAAAAGGAAAGCTTTGTAAAAGCATGGCAATTACATTTCTTATAACTGTTAGCCTAATACAATTAGGCTAGGCTTCTGATCATGTTTTCTTTGAATTTGTTAAGACCTTCATGAATCTTTGGTACATAATGCTCTCGGCTTATATTTTTCACTTTGTTAGAACCTATGGTGGTGTGGATATAATATGTAAGCTCTGTCCTGGAGGATCTGTCAGGTGGGCATTTCTGTCAGGTGGGCATTGCCTGGGAAAAAGTTTAATAACAGAATATTGGGGAAATAAAGAAGAGAGGACACTGAACCAAGGAAACAAAGAAGGAGAATGGATTCAGTAGAGTTGGGAATGGGACTCAGAGGTGTTACACAGAGGAGTTTCACTTCAGAAGTGTCCTAGACAAGAAGTTGCTCAACTCCAGCCATTTTTAGTCACTGTAATTTGGCTAAGAATTCTCATTTGGGTGTAAGATTGGGTGTATCTTTAAGTTTTTTAGGCATTGACATCTTATTTTCTATACTACATTTAAAGCCTACCGTAAACTCTTAACAAATTACTTGATTCATTGGGTAGCCAGAATTTGGGATACTTGGCCATAAAATTTGAGAGTTGGCTCAATCTGCATCCCATTTGGATGAAGCAGCAAAATACTATGGTCTTGAAGAATGAATAATAAAGCGAATATAGCATGACAGTTGTAGTTGGTGTGATTCAGAATTTAAGTGGGTAAACTACTTAGCATTTCTCTGTATTCTTCAGATCTTATTACCAACTTTTTATCACTCCCCAAAGAGTAATTTTAGTAATTTGAAGTGTACCTAAGACCATGATAAATGCTATTATTTCACTGTGATATGTAATAGCAGTGCTTTTCATTGTGAAAGATTTACTGAGACTTGCAGATTGATTAGGGTATTGCCTTTCAAATTCATTTTCTGTTTCTCATACACTGTACTTTCTTATTGAAACTTGGTGATCATACCAGTCTCACTGTCTTGGAAAGGATTCATGTGATTGCATTAAGACTAATTAAAATAGATATGCCTGTCCTAAATCATTAGGTTAAGACTTAAATGATCAACTCTGAGCTTAAAATCCTCCAATAATTTCCTATCTCACTCAGAGCAAAAAACAAGTTTCTTTTAATAAGTTATAAGATGCCTAGTAGTGCTGGGTCAAATGAAAAATCTAATTTGAGATTTCTGAGGATTCTCCACATTTCTTTCCAAAGAGGTTGTATTAGTTTGCAGTCCCACCAACAGTGTAAAAGTGTTCCCCCTCTCCACATCCATGCCAGCATCTGTAGCTTTGGGACTTTGTGATGTGGGCTAACCTTATTAGGTATCTATCCAGAAGAAAAAAAAAAAATCATTGTACAATAAAGATATTTGCACTAGATTGTTTACTGCAGCTCAATTTACAATTGCCAACCTAAATGCCCATCAATTCAGGAATGGATTAACAATTCGTGGTATATTCACACCAGGGGACACTATTTAGCCATAAAAAGATGATTTCACATCTTTTGTAATATTCTGGATGGAGTTGAAACACATTCTTCTTAATAAAGTATCACAAGAATGGAAAAGCGAATATCTAGAGTACTCAATATCAACATGAAGCCAGTAGACGATCCAATGCATGCCCAAATAGGAGAACAACTCATTTCCATTCAACTGGGGGGGGGAGGGAATGAGAGAGGGGAAGGGGGTTGTGGTGCCCTCCCAGAATTGGCATGGGGTGTGAGGGTTGGCATACCTTTTGTGTGTGGGACATAACCATAAGATTAACTCTACCTAACAAAATCAAATATTTTAACTTGTTTGTACCCTCACATTAACCCGATATAAATTTACTTTTAAAAAAAGCTGTAAGATCTAACACAATGATACTTCTTCAAAGTTATCCCCTCAAACTCTCTTACTCAAGACATTTAGCTTGGTGGCACTGCTTTGGATGTGGTAAAGGTGCCAAAGAAAGTGTTTGTTGTCTGGATTTAGTGTGGATATGTGTGTTTGTGTGTGTACCTATGAACTCTCACATCTGAAAATATTCACCCCTTACTCTAACTCTATCACCCTCGAGTCCCCTGTTCCTCTGGCATAAAGTCCAGCATGAGGTTATGGTGGACTTTATTCCTCTGGTGAAAGTATATCAAGGGATATCAATATCACCCTTGATATTCCATTGGTTTGGAATTACATTCTCTCAAACTCTTCATGAATTACTCCCTCAGCTTCTTAAAGACTTTGACCAAATTACTTCGCAGTGAATTTGGATTTAGTTAAAATTGCACATTTTTTCTAAGCACTCTCCATCTCCATCCCTCTTCTTTTTATTTTTCTACATCACTTACTGCTCCCTAATATACTATATTTTTACTTATTTATTCTCTCTCTTTTTTGTTTTTAGTGTTCCCTCCTCATCTACTCTAGGATTTAAGTTCAACGAAAACAAAGGGTTTTTCTTTTTCCTTTTCATCACTACTCTCCAATGCTCCTGTTAAAGTCCAGCATGAGACTATGTGTTCAGTGAAGGAAAGCTTGTCCTAAATAAGCCTATCATTATTGTCTCTCATTAAATAATCTTAAGATAAAAAAAGATATAAACACTCTTCTTACTTTTTCTTCTAATCGGAAGTCTTTTCCATGCTTAAACCATTAAATGGAAACAAATTACAAGATTCTTTCTATTCTTATCTCTAATCATTTGTGATCCTTACGAGAAACATGTCAGAGGCTAATATGATGACCAAGATATTAATATTAATAATAGTAGTAATAATAACAATAATAGCTAACTTTTATAAGAACTTAAGACTCAGACACAATTTTTAATTAAATCTTTAACAAATTGTATTATTTGATAAAAAGATTCATTAAATTTTTAACAAGCAAAATTCTTGATAAGCAATTGAGGTGCTAATCTTACTATGCCCATTTTATTTAAAATTAGCCATAGTTGGTAATGATAAAAATTAGCCATATTTAAACTTGCTCAAGTTTGGGTTGATAGCAGAGGGTAGATACCAAACAAGGTGCTGACCCAGAGCCCATATTTTAGCCAATGTGTTATAGGCCTCTATTAACTGCCACTGTTTAATGGAACCTAGGTGTGGGGATTCACTGGATTCTTAATTTCCTTTCTTTTTTATTTTTTTATGTATTTATTTATGGGCATTTTTCTGCATAGGGCCTGTTGCACATTTGTATGTGGGTTTTAGTACAGCTGTATGTAGTATAGAGAATATCAGTGTCAAGCGAATTCTGTTATTTCATTTGGAGCACCAGTCATCACAGAATATCAGAAAAACTATTAAGTTGTTGTCATCTGTCTTTTTTTTTTAACCTTGTGCATTCAAGGATTCATCATTACCTCATTTGAATCTATGCCTTACATTTTAATGTGGCAAATGCCTGAGAGGACCTTTTCATCTTTAACATCATACCTGCTTCCCAGCGGTGTGTAGAAGGATATTTGCGATTCGCTTAGGAGTAGATATTTTGGTTCTGGTCTTTGTTTTGTTCTCCTTTTGCATTCATATACCTCTTTCATTCATCTTTCTGTTCATAGCACTGTGTTCTACATTTGTATGTCAACTAAAGAGATGATGATTTAAGGAAGTTAGTGTATTATGATTTGCTTTTCACTTATGATCATGGGATAGTTAAAAATATCTAGATTTCATAAAGCATAATTTACAGATCAGAGATGTGAGTTGGAGTCAAATAACATATAAAAGCCTCTGCTTGGTACTTTTGAGATCAAACATTGTGATGACACCCACGGTGTTTTTAAAATACGCCAAGGACAGCCTCCTGACCTTTAACCAACAGGAAGTATATAAAATGTCTACAGAGGGAATGAGTGTATTCCAAACTTAGATTATACAGAAATGACACCATCTCTGTGGATTCTATTGCTATTTCTGTGCATCAATTGTTGCTTCTGAGAAGCAGAGTACTTTTTGTTCCCCCACAGTTCATGCAGTTTGAAACAAGGAAATTTAAGAGTGCAGGAAAACAAACTGCCTTTTCCAGCTGAACTCTATCTTTCTGACAGATGGTTTGGTCGGGCATCTTTTCCATCCTGAGCAGTGCTGTGTTTGAAGAATGAAAGCGTTGAGAGAGATCATTTTTTGAACAGAAGCAGAGTTTCAAATAACCATTACAACTGCCAATCTCTGCTGTAATTCTTGGATTTTCACATAGGTGTATGAGGAGTTCTGTGGTGAGATTCAACATTCAGCTAATTCCCCCTCACCCCCACAAAGTCATTAAACACCTAGCATTTAATCTTTTATGTATGCAGATTAAAAATGAGGTTGATTAAGTAACAACAAAGGAAGCTTCATTCAGAAAAACTCCAGCATACTACTCTGTTATCGTTGGTGGAAATGACTATGCAAAAGAATAAAACTTTGCAAGAATATTATTTCCCCACACAGGCACAGCACTTGATGATGGACCCCTCCCCTGGTCCATGGCCTGTAAAGGAGCAGGCTGTACAGCATCGCTGCCTGAGCCCTGCCTCCTGTCCTGTCCTCTACCCCTGTCTATGGACAAACTGCCTTCCATGAAACAAGTTTCCCTGTGCCAAAAAGATTGGGAATTACTGATGCAGAGGGTCAGTTTTCTCTAGTAACTCAATTCTTTGACATTTCTTTTGTCAATGCCTTTTGCCATTTTTGACACAGAACACTTTCCCCAGGACCACCTGTCTGAATGAAGGTCGGGCTCAACACACTTCCTGATCTACTCCCGTCATTCCACACAATGGGAGCTTACGTTTTACGCTAATTTAAGCTATGGTGCTCCTGAGTGGCCTGCTTAATATACCCTATTTTTCTGTGTATAATGTACTCCTGAGTAGGATGTGTAGTCACACTTTTGGCACAAACTTTCAGGAAAAAAAAAATTTTTGCTTTAATTTTTTTTTAATTTAATTTATTAAAATTTTATTTTCTTAGCTAAGATGCACCATAGATGGGCCCCACCCATTACCCTCCCTCCACCCTAACCTCCCCCCTCCCTTCCCCTTCCTTGGCCCTTTCCCCATAAAGTGTCCTCCTAGGAGCACCTCCTTCTCTTGTACGAGGCCTGTAGCTGCCACTGCCAAGAAACCGGGAGCAAGCCCAGCCCGCAGGGGAGAGGGCCGGGTGACCTGAGCACCTGACCTCCCCAGCTCTCCCCACCCTCAGCCCCACATCCACCGATGGCCTCACCCTACTGGGGTGGGCCGTGGCTGTTCTGCTGAGAACCCCAGTGGGCATATTCCCTGGAAGCTGGTGTGAGGGGCTAGGCCAGGCTTACCTGGCCTGGACTCCTGAGGGTAGATCCCTGCCCTTTCTAGGCTGCCTTGTCTCTCAAGCAGCTGGCCTCATATGAGCCCCCCCCTGGACACCATGCTGAGAAGGAAGCCTTCCCTGATGACACCCCCAAAGTGGACTCTGCCATGTTCCCACTGAGAGTCAGGGTGGGAATAGGAAGTGGGAGGATGTGGAGACCAGGCTGGACCAGGAAGGGACACTGGGGGAGGTTGGGCTTTCAGGTCATCTAGGCCACTCTCTCTGCCTCCTGGGATAGCTCCTGGCTTCTCCACAGGCCAGATCCACACCCCCTTCCTCTCTTGAAAGAAGAAGGTCCCTCCTTCTGCTTTCCTTTTTCTGACATCTCTATGCCAACCATTGTGTCACCTTTGGTGCCATGTCCACTTCCAAGAAGACTGCAGTCCTGGTGTCTGCTGTGATAAACTGGGTGGACTGCAGGCTGTGGCGCCTGCCTGGTGCCAGGGTGTCCAGGGAAGCAGGAAGTACATGGGAGGGCAATTACCATATCCAGGGTACTATTTTCCATACAGGTTTCCTTATGCATTTTTAGTGTTACAATTTTAATGCATGAGCATAAATAAAAGAATGAAAAACATTTATATGGCTATGAAATTAGTGCTACCCATGTGTAATGTGCATTCTTATTTTTCCCTCAAATTTTGGCAAAGACATGCATAATGCATGAAAAATATGGTATTTGCATTTTTGTGAGCATTTCAGAGCTTTATCCCCAAGACACAACCCTCATAGAGAAGAAGTGGACATGCTGGTTATTTATTAGATGAGGAGAAAGCAGGAAATTCATATTTGGGAATAAGGGGAACTTTCTTACTCCTCAATTTATAGCATTTGCCTAGTCTTATTTTAGATCATTCTTTTAATTCTACTAAGAAAATAAATAGGACTCCAAGCATTAAAAAATCTAAAAAATTACCAGAAACTTACTTTGAAGCCGTATCTTCGTCACCTCACCCAAGGACATGTCACAGTTACAAAAACACAGGGACATTTTGGTGGTCTCCTTAGAGAAAGTCCAGGTGTTCCACATCACTTCTGTTGATAAAGTCTTAAACTAAGACTTACTACTTGTGTCCAGATACAAACAGCAGAGAATGTAAGTCTAAGAGGAAACAAGAATGATTCTTTGGCAATAGACTGTTTTCAAGAGACTACATTATCCTCATGTGTCCTCAAGAGCAAATGATTTTGCAAATTCAGAATTGCTACCCCTCAGGAAATCTTAAGGTTAAAAATTGTTATTTGAAGAAGGAAAGCATTAGGGAATTATAGGATAAGAAAGTCTTTCACTTCTTACACATTAGTGTCTTTCTTTAAAATGAGGTGCTTTTATGTCTTAGATGAGGAAGAGGCTCCTGTGTTATGAAAGTCTCCACGTTTTCTGTTAAATTGGTGCTTGTGCATTCTTAAGATGCTATTTACAAAGATGATTTTACATTTAATCAAAACTCAGCTACACATCCATAATTCATTTTCATTATTTAATTAATTAAAAGTTCAAAAACTAAAGGCTGCTGTGTTTAAATTCAATTAAAATAAAGTACAACTATCCTCATTTCTCATAAAATGAAAAACACCTGCTAATTAAGAATGAGAAAATCATATCGTTGTGGACTTGAACATATTTTCAATTTTCTAATTAAACTCCCTGGGAATTTTAAACTCATCTAGTTCAGCTTCTTGCTGAGATTTTTTTTTTTTTAATTACTTCACTTTATTCTTAATACCTCCAGTAGACCCTCCAGTAGACCTTTATTTTTTCTTGGAAAGTCTATATCAGAACAGTTGCATTATTTTGGAGTGTTTCATTATTTTGAGTTTTGGATTTTTTTGAACTTTGCTTGCTATTTATATTCTTCTGGTTATAGTAGAATCCTTTTGAATCAAGAGTATTACTGTCCAATGGCATTTCCTGTGAGGAAGAAGTGTTTTATAATATTTAATATGGACATGTAGCGGATAAACACTTGAAATATGGCCAGTGGGACTGAACAGCTGAATTTTGAATTGTATCAAGTTCTAAGTAAATTAAGTTGAAATGGCCACATATGGTTAGTGTTGCTGGACTAGATGGTGTGGTTTTAGAAAAATTGCTTTCATCAGGGCAGAGGGAGGAGAAAATAGCATTCTCTAGTATTACTGCCTCACGATAGTAAGGCACAATTTCACAATTTTCTTTTACTAACTTTTGTGAAAGTCCTTAGAGTTAATGCTTTGTTTGCGTATAAATAAAATTTTAAAACATTATCAATGTATGGCCAACTCAATTTTAGAAAATAGTGCACTCTCTGTGGTAATTGATGAAGGGAGAGCTGGATTGGAGAGGTGGAGAAGGAGGAATAGAAAAGTCGGACCTCGATGCTGACCAGGACAGCTGAACAGTGGCAAGTATTTAACTGCAGTGACCAAGGCCGTGGTTTGGTGTGACCAAGGATGGGTCTTCCATGCAAGCAATAGGGTGGGCTTGAGTGGAGGTTTTCCTTCATTTTTTTCTTCATCCTTCTTATTTTATCCCCCAAGTTGTTGCCTGTGTATATAAACTCAAAAGATCCCTACTGCTTCTCAGATCTCCACTACAGACGAAGCTCTGTACATGTGGAAGACTATTGAGATGAGAAGATTAGAAATCCCAGCCATGTGTATGTGTGTTTTACCTTCTCTATGATTTTTCTTTTTCTATTTTTTTTTCTTTTTTTTTTTTTTAGTTTTTGGCCAGGGCTGGATTTGAACCTACCACCTTCAGTATATGGGGCCAGTGCCCTACTCCTTTGAGCCACAGGTGCTACCCCTTTTCTATGATTTTTCTCCATTCCTTGTTCCAGTGTGAACAGATTGGAGATGCTGAGTGCATCATATTGGACTGAGCTGAATAGATCAGAGGTAAAGGTGGTATCCTCCCAAACTACGACCATAGTCTACTTACAGCTTCATCCAATGAGTGTAGTAATTTTCTGCTCTGGAAAAATAACACACACACACACACACACACCCCCCAAGGTGGCATTTTGCTTCTGGCCTGATTTCTCTTCTTGAACCTGTTAATGATCTTCCTCATCCACTCTGTCCAAGAATAACACTCTTGATATTTTCCTATATATTTTACATTGTTTTTCTCTAGCTAAAATTTATTTTCCTCCTTTCTATTCAATCAAAACTCTTTCCCTGTGTATAAAGGTTTACCCAATGGTAGAGATTTACCTAATAATCACATTAAAGAAATTCATACTCAGTTTTGAGCAAGATCCTTGTGTTAAAAGTAAATATCATAGAGAAATAGAATTATTAAAATGTCTAAATGATGGATTTCTTCAGGAATATGACTTTAAACAGAAGAGAGTTCTCTTATGAATGTTTTTTAGTTATTCTGATTTGACCTGATGTTAGGCTATTTGTAAAGAAAAAGGTTTCACTAATTAGTGAAATTATCTTTTCCAGGTAAAAATCCATTAAACCTTGTCTACCTGTTCCTGCTATGAAAGCTGTACATAAACCAGGGCCTCTTGAAAGACAACTTCTAATTTAGAGAAGATATAAAAACACAAGTAACAAAACCTTCACTGTAGGGAAGTGATTCTCTAAATACACAGCAAGAACTGATTACGGGTCAAGTGTTGTCCTCGGCATTTATAGAAAGAAACAGACAAAGCCTCTAGCCTGTTGTGGCTGACGGGAGCAATAGAAACTGTATGGACTGTGTAAAGCTTGCACACAAGTGTGATGAATTCTATGATAGTAACAAGAAAAAAAGTCATTTATTGAACCTTTCAATAATGTCAGGACTTTACACAGCATTTGATTCACTACTCTAATAGCAAAGTAACCCCCAAAGCAGGTATTGCCAGCCTCATTGTACAAATGGAAATTCTGCAGCTCAGGGGTTTGGCTTCTGTGGATGAAAATCTTGGCCTCTATCCCTGGCGGTACTAACAAAAAACCAAGTATCATAGTCTTAGGGCAGACAGGTCACAAAAGAGAAAGGAGGCAGCTGAGTTTCTTCTCCCCCACTTCCCTGTCAAATGGTGACAGCTCCTCCTCTGGGGAGCAGCAGAGAGTGTGAGCAGAATCCAAAAGGGGGAGGCGTGGCTCCTCCCCTGGCGGAGCTTTCTGAAGGGAACCTTTTTCATATACATTTTCTTATGGGAATATGAACACAAGAAAATGCTATCAGGTGACTGGGCTGCTAACCAGATGTCTTATGTAAATATGTTAGCGAGAGATAGTGGACTACAAGTCACAGGAAGCCAATTTTATTTTTGAAGCAATCTATCACACCTTAAATCAGCATTTTCTAATAGGACTTTCATATGCTATTAATGGCTACTCTCTGGAAAGAGTTACATGAGCTGAGTTCTGCTTTTAGACATATATGAGAGAAACTGCCTACTAGGTCCCCTTCCTCAAAGCTTTGAGAAACATTTCATTTTGTTTAAAACAATTTGACACTGGACTCACTTGTTTCTCTTCCAAAGTCAACCTATTGCTATATTTGCTTACCTAACACATCTGAAAAAATTTTTCATTAAACCAGAATAATAAGTGATGTGGAAAATTTGGGCATCATAGTGGAGTTGTGAAAACAGGGAATGGGTTTTAATAAAATAGCCAACCATTTCATTACACTATTCAGCTAGATTTAAACTGCCGATTAGTGATGTCTAGTACTATAAGAGTATAATTTTAAGTGTTCTAGAGTAATAGAACTAATTGGTTCTTCATTTATTTTGTAAATTCTAAACCATATTAAATAATGATGCTGTGGTTAAGCATGTGTATGTTATTTGTTCAATCTAGATGCAGGTAAGCTCAAACAAAGAATTAAATGACGTCAGCCAGGTTGAGGGTACTATCTCTTCAATATCCTTCAAAGATGTGCTCATAAGACTTACAGAACCAGAACCAGAACAGGACTAAACAGATATGATTGCATTGGATCATTTTCTAACTGCCAACAAGTATTTTGTTGACAGCTCCAGGCTTTTAAAAGTGCTGTAACTTCAACATTCGAATCTCCTTTTTGTATGCCTAATAAACATTCCGGCTCTGCATAATTTTAACTAGGCTGAACGATGCTTACACTTTCCAGATACCAGCTGTTGAAGCAGCAACTTTCAAATGATTTTGCAGATCGGCAAACATATTATATCATTGTGTGTTTTGCAGCTGTCTCTTCAGTTAGCCTGGCTTTGCTTTTTGCAGAGTAACTTGTGTATGGTTACAGAACAGTATTTGTTTTCCTCCAACAGTCTTTGCAATTAGTGCTTTCCTAGCTCCAGTTTTACTTCAGTGCAAAGGTACTCTGTACTGGGAACCATTTACAAACCATGGGAATGACTTCCAAGTATTTCATGAGCAATTACTATACCATATGTTTGAGTGCCTAGTGTGTTTAAGGTACTCTGCTAAGTGTTTTATGTTTAGGAAACAGTAAGTACTAGAAGTTAGTTGGACCACAAGTAGATGGGAAAGTTGTTCTAGTAAACACTGATTTTCAGAGAGAGAGAGAGATCATATGTCACTAAGATGCCACAGAAGGCAACACAGTGAGGACAGAATCAGGGAATTTTAAGGTGAAGATAAAGAGGTAGGTTGTGCAAAGCCATGTTTAAGAAGTGTGGAATGGAATTGAGTTTGGAATTAATGGATATCCTTTGGAGGATTTTCAGCAGGGGGATAACCAAGGCCAGACTTGTGTTCCTAGGAAATTATCACTCACTATTGTAGGGAGAATAAATTGGAGAAAGTTGCACTGGATGCAGGAAAACCAGTAAGGATCATGTTACCTAGAAATGTAATAGTGAATGGCAAAAAGGGGACAATGGAGAAAGAGTTCTAGTTATTTTTCATATATATATATATATATATATACATATATATATATACACACATACATGTATTAGCCACTGTATATGTATTAGAGGAGAATAACATTTTAGAGTGGGATGATCCACTGCTCTATGACTTTAGTTTAAGAAACTAAGTCTCAGGGCAACTAAACACCTTGCTAAAAGTCATAAACCTAAGTAATGGCAAAGCTAGGATTAGAATCCATGTCTGTAAGAAAACTTTGCTTTATAACATCTCTCCATTTTTTATTTGAATTTGTAGGTTGTTAATGTCATCATTTTGCTTTAACTGCATAGAGTAAAATTGCAGTTTCCTTTATCTCTTGCAACTTGACTTTGAGCAAAACATTCATTTAGCTCTAAAATCACCACCTGTGTTCCAGGGACTGTAATAAGTGTTGGATGTACCCTTGAGCAAAGCTCTGTCCTTGAGGCTCCCACGGCATTGGAGGAATTGACAGAGCAGCAGGTGAGATGGAGTCCAGGCTGTCCTGCACCACATTGGCCAAACGTCCACATCCTCCTGGGGTTTTCAGAATGGCTTCCTCGGCCTAAAACTTGATAGTTGTCAACATCATAGTTTCAAATTGACTGAAAGTGTAAGTTTAGGAACCAATTTGTGAAGGTATAGAGATGTTTATATTTCATTTTTGTACCTGATACCTGACCCCTGTGATTGTCTCAGACATGTTTAATCTGAAACTCTTCTGTGATTGACTTTGAGTGTGAACGATGGATGAGTTCTCAGTCCAGAAAACTAAGTAAACTGACAAGAGATTGAATTTTGGCTAGCTCTTCCTCTTTCGCAGCAATGACAAGGGTACTTAACTCTGAGACATTTATTTTTAATTTTAGACTACACCATCTTGATCTTTTATCTTGAACAACTTTTCCCAACTTAGAGCCATGACCTGGTTTAAAAAAGTCAAACATTCTTATCTCAAAGAAAATACTGCTACTTTGTCAAATCTACATTCTGTCCAAGAAGCCAAATCCGCCTCTATAAGGAACATGAACACTTTGCAGAACATGAAACTGCTTATAAATCTCTACTCTCTCGTTCCTTAGTTGTTTTAATGGACAAATCTGAATTATGCATGTTTGATATATATATATACATGTGTGCATATGTGTTTGAAATACACATAAACACACACGCATCCACAATAAAATAGTCCACGACTAAGTTGAAATAGGAAGAGATGTATTATATGAAATTGTAATGATCTGAATCAGTCGTCTTCTTGTTGAAGTGGACTTTAATTCTGTAGGTTTTACTTCTCTGGCACTGCTTTTTTTAATCACTTTTCATGGTTCAGTCTTCCTTGGTTTCTGCCTTGCTTTAATCACCTGTTTTTGCTCTTGTTCATCTCCTGAGCAGGCAAACCGACCTCTGGGCAATGTGGTTTTGCAGCTCACAACAGCAAAGGGGGAAAAAAAACAAAAACTTAACCCAGTAACTGTAAGGAAGCAGATGCAAAAGGATCTGCTCTGGGCAGGGAAAAAGAAGAATTATGGAAGTCTCTCAAGTTTCCACTTCCTGGATTTATCTCTCAAGTTTCCACTTCCTAGATTTGTCTCAGTGATAGCAACTGAGATCTCTGCATTTCTTTAATATCATAATTAGAGATTTTAATGATATAAAGAAGAATATCTAATAAGTCAAGGCAGCATAAATAAGAAATATTCAAGTTATTTATGTCTTAATGTAATATGTTTATTTGTAAAAAGTAATATACTATGTGAGCAGTGCTATAAATCTGCCATAATTTTTGTATTATAAGGATTAATATATAACTTGGCTTGAATTGGGCTATTTTGCTAAAATCTTCATTATTTTAAAATTTATGTGTACATTTAAAAAAAGTCACTAAGAAGATGGGCTTTCAAACTCACCAGTCAAGAATGAGAGGTCTTTGAGCAAAAGTAGATCTTATGTTTGATCCTGCAAACTCATTACTAGGTATTTACCTGTAAGAAAAAATATCATTTTACCATAAGGGCTTTTGTACTCAAATTTTTATAGCAGCTCAATTTGCAAAGATGTGAAAACAGCCCAGCTACCTTTCAATCCATGAATGGATTAATAAGCTGTGAAATGTGTATACCAAGGAATAGTATTTAGCTTTAAAAAATATTGAGATTTTTTATCTTCTGAAATACCCTGGAAAGAATTGGAGAACATTCTCCTAAGCAAAGTATCACGTGAAGGAAAAACAAGCATCACACATACTTGACACTAGATTGAAACTAGTAAATTAACAACTACAGGCCTACATGAGAGAAAAAAAACTCAATTAAATTCAAGGAAGGGCGGGTCGGTAAGTTTCCAAACATTGGGTTCAATGCATGGGTCTTGGTGGAGGACACAACTACAGTTAGGACTTTACCTTACAAATGCTAGCAATGAAACCCAATTGTACCCTCATATTAATCTGAAATTAAAAAGACAAAAAAGAATAGGAAGTCTGGACTGCTCCTTCCTAGCCGTGTGAATTAGTAAGAATTCTTTCCAGGCCTTGGGATCGATACTTGCAGATTTGCCCAAACGCCAGTTCCCGTGAAGGAAGGCTGTGAGACAGAGCATGAAAGTCATTTGGTGTAGCTAAGCTGTGGGAGGAATGGACTAGATTGCCATTGGTTAATGTTATTATTGCCACTGCTACATGTTCTACTACATTTTGCTTTTGAGATAAGTCATCTATCACCCATCATCAATGTGGGCATATTTTGAATTTAATATAACATTGACTTTTTTCTATTAAATTATATTTTCATTGACATCAAAACCCGTCATTTTAATGCTTTTTTTTTCCTCCTTAAAATATTGGCATTCTGGGATACACATCTACTATGTCAATGAACTACTGTCTGACAGCCTTTGTATCAACAAATGCTGTACTAATTAATACCAATTCAGTAAATCATATTTTGAAATATTTTGCCCATTCAGTGTTTGGAACCTCTTTAAGAAACTAAGTGATGTCCATATTTCAATTAAATACAGTGGGAGAAGCTAAACTAAATTAGCTTTTTGGGGGGGTTGGGGGGAGGCAGGTAGACATTATTTTGTCTAGTTAAAATGTTTTTATTTTCAATTTATTCATTTCTTGATAAGCCAGTAAGTGCTAGTTAAAGCTATTTGATGCTGTTTAGCTTCTTATGCAAAAGACAGGTCAGTCTCATTTCATTTGTTGAGCTGACAGCACATTTTGCATTATGCTGAAGCAATAACCCAGGCTGCATAGGGTAGCTCCAACCTTACCCTGCAGTTAGTTCTCTGTGAAGCTCTGTTATGCAATGCCTTTGTCAAGTACTTATATTTATCCACAAATTAGCAAATTTTCAAGATGTGAGGTTAATCTTTATCCATGTCACCTTGAAACTAAGTACTTATTGTTCCCTAAAGCACCATAGTGCTTTAAAGAACATGTTGGAGTGAACCTCCTTACTTGAATCTGTTATGTCATGACCCTTCATTACAGTGCCTTTGAAGATTTAAGGCTGTTTTATATTAAGCAAAGATTATCCGAGCAGCCTGCTTTATGGAAAGAATCGGCCCAATGTACATGACATGCGCCAGTGTTTCCGTTTGCCAAAGGGCACATATGAGTCATTCAGATCAGAGCAGACATCAAGTTACAGTAGTCAGAATACTCCAGTTTTTATCTGCATCTTCTTAGATGCAACATAAACTTCTGTGATGTGTACTTTTGAAAAGTTTATGCTGGCATTCCAGGGTGGGGGAGATGGTCACTACATAACAGCATATTCTTTTAATGTATGAGACAATGGGCTATATGTTGCATGATATTTTTGTGTTTAACAGATAGTCACCTATGTAACAATAGTACAGAGTCAATTTTTTTCATAAAAGAAAAGTCAGTTTGGTTTTTGTTTTGTTTTGTTTTTGACCGGAGCTGGGTTTGAACCCACCACCTCCAGTATATGGGGCCAGTGCCCTACTCCTTTGAGCCACCGGCGCCACCCGAATTTCAATTCTTTTAATTCTGTTGAGGTTTGTTTTGTATCCTAGGATATAATCAGTTTTGGAGAATCTTCCATGGGGTGATGAGAAGAATGTATATTTTTTAACTTTGGGATAGAGTGTTCTGTATATGTCTATCAAGCACAGTTGTTCTAGGGTCTCGTTTAAGTCCCTTATATCTTTGTTTAATTTCTGTTTAGAGGATCCATCCAGCTCTGTAAGAAGAGTACTAAGGTCTCTTATTATTGTTTTATAGGATATCATATTGCTCAGACGTGTAAGTTCTGTTTCAAGAATCTGGAAGCATTTAAGTTGGGTGCATAAATATTTAGTATTGAAATGTCTTCTTCGTGCATTTTTCCCTTGACCAATATAAAGTGACCATCTTTGTCTTTTTTTTACTTTAGTTGCTTTAAATCCACATGTATCTGAAAATAAGATTGCAACTCCTCTTCTCTTCTGAATTCCGGTTGCCTCAAAAATTGTCTTCCAACCCTTAACTTGGAGTTCTAATTTGTCTTTTGAAGCTAGGTGTGTTTCCTGCAGACAGCAAATGGATGGTTTGTGTTTTTTAATTCAGTCAGCCAATCTATGCCTCTTCAGTGGGGAATTCAAGCCATCAACATTTATTGAGATAATTGATAAGCGTGGTAATGTTGTATTCATTTTATTTTGTGAGAGTCCATTGCTTAGTTTTATCTAGGGGCATTGGATTCTTAAGAAGATATATACTACTCTGTTCTCTATTCTTGTAATATTAGCTGCAGTTGATGATCGATGTCTAAGATGTATTATTTCATAGTAATATTCTAATTTCAGTATTTTTTGTTCACTTATTAACCAGAAAGCTTCTGTAAAGAAATTTTTCCACAGCTGTTTATTATCCTGTGGTATATAATTCATCTAGGAAAGAGAGGAGAAACATTTGAATTTCCTTTTATTTAATGATTTTCAAAATGATGTAATGGTTTGCTAGAACCCTTCAGTGGTGACAAATTAATTATTTTAGTGTCATTAACTAATGGATTTAAATATTTGTGTTTCAGTTAATTATAACTTTTTTAAGGATGTCAAATTGTCCTATCTTTGGTTATATCTCATCAGAGTAGCTGCTTCAGAAGCTTTTGAGGATGTAGGAAAGATGGGATCCATGACAGTTTGAATTTGGGTGAAGTTGAAGAGGAGAAAGGAGTTAAGGAAAAGAGTCCCAGGTTTTTGACTTGGGTGTTTGATGTCATTCACTGAGCAGGGAGCCCAGAAAGAGGAGTAGATTTTGACTTGGCACCTATAGCTCAAGCAGCTAAGGTGCCAGCCACATACACCAGAGCTGGTGGGTTCGAATTCAAACTGGACCTGCCAAACAGCAATGACAATTACAGCCCAATAATAGCTGGGCATTGTGGTGGGCACCTGTAGTCCCAGCTACTTGGGAGTCTGAGGCAAGAGAATCGCTTAAGTTCAAGAGTTGGAGGTTGCTGTGAGCTGTGACGCCATGCACTCTACCCAGGGTGACAGCTTGAGGCTCTGTCTCAAAAAAAAAAAAAAAAGAAAAAGAAAGAAAGAAAGAATAAAAAGAAAAAGGAGTAGATTTTAAAGGCAGGAAATGTCTAGACTTGTCTGAAGTGCTTAAGATGGATGTATCTAGGTGGAGATGCCCAGGAGGCAGTTGGGCATAAGGATGTGAGGCTCAGGCAAGCAGTCTGTGACTCCAGGAACCTGGATAAGCCTCAGCTGCTTTGTGTAGTTTACTCATTGCAGCAGTGTACATTATGTCTTGTTTGATAAACATCAATCCTTTTGCCGGTAAGAGGCAGGTTCTACCCTAAAAAAGACTACTGAGCCCCCATCGCCTTTTCTTTTCCTTGTGCTTACTTATCCTTAGAGAGTCAGGTTCAATTTCTAATGGTGTAGGAAAAGATAGAGTTGGTGTAGGTAGGATTGCCACTTGCAAGTTGGTAACTGGTCCTGTTGGTTTTCAGATTTATTACACCCAATCCCTCAATTAGAGGAGAGCTCTGTGTATGGGTAGGGTTTACTGGAGTTGAAATTGGGACTAGGAGAACTGGTTTTGGCTTTGTAGGAATAGCCTAGAGCAGTCTTTTTGTGAATATTTGTGTTCCTGAAGGATTTTCTTTCCCTTTCCCATATTACTGCTCTCTGAAGCAACTCCAGTCATTTTTTCCTTCTTTCAGTCAATATATGTTCATTTGAATACCTGGTTTGTGTCAAGCACTGGGAATACAATGGTCAGCAAAAATACGGGGCCTTTTCTCACCCTTCTCTCATATAAAGCTTGGAATCTAGTGGGAGATAAATATGTTGTATTATGTTAATCAAAAGATCACCAGTAATATGTGAATCCACACTAATATGGGAACCCAGAAAATATGATGTATCAGTCAAGAATCTTTGACTACCAGTGCTAGCCCTTCATTGTTAGAAGATTTAGTGTCAGGTAGGCTTATAAATAAGAAAATATATATATGAATAATATATACATATTATATGTAAGCGCCTTACATAAAGGAAACTCTGCAGTGGAGTTGGTCTAGGGGAAAAAACCTGTGAGGTAAGATGAAAGAATTAGAAAATGTGAAAGTGAAGTAAAATATGACAACACCAGTAACATGTTTAACAAAAAAACTGTACCCCACCCACAAACATATAGATCAAGAGCCTTCTGGGATTACTAAACTCATCTCTGGGATATATAGTGAGATAGATAAGATAGAACTATAAAAAGAAAATACTTTGTGATATATAGTGTCATGGTATATTTTAGATATACAGGTGACACAGAGAGGGAGGTGTGATTTGACTCTGATTTGAGGGATGAGAGAACGAATTCTTAGAATATTTTGGAGAAGAGGTAATTTTTAAATTGAGGCCAGAAAGATGAGTAAGTGGGGGTGGAAGCCATAAGGAAGTAATGAGAAGAGTTACTCCAGGCAGATGGAATAACTTAGCATGTTTGCCCTATAAGTGGGTCAGTTTGGCTAGAGGACTGGGCTTGAACCCTCCACCCTCAAATTAAGATCCAAACAAGGTGCATTTGGATTAGGCAGTTATAGAGAAGGGGAATAGTAGGAAATCAAGCCAGAGAAGTCAGCAGGAGCTGGAACATAGGAGGCCTTTGGAGTGTGGACCTTTATACTGTGGGTACCTGGGAACCATTGACCAGATTCAGTGACATCATGCCACACTCATTGGAGGCATTTTGTCTTGCAGGACATTTCTCATAGTTCTCACAGAAAACTGAATTCCTTGTGGGCTAAAGCCTTTTCCTGTGTCATCTATCTTAAGGTCAGGTAGATGGATGGATAGACAAATTAAACTACCTGAGAAGTCAGGGCTGAGGCCAGAGTTTGCCTGGAAACTACTGGGCCTCAAGTGGTCATCCCTTTTAGGAGCACCAAAGGAGAATGTCCATTTTTCCTGCCCTTAAGTTTGAGACTTGCTTTTTACTATTTTGATCTTTTTTACTTCAGCTGCACATGTCGCTTAACTGCAGTTTCAGCTGTTGCTGTATTCAGAGCCACAGTATTTATTTTCATAAATCTTTGGGCCATTGTGAGTCTTCATTGTCAAAAAGGTAAACAGCAGGGGTGCCCACAGCCCAACTTGTTTAGACCTCTCAAGAGACTCAGTAGTCAACTGCATTTATGTTTGTGTTTTCTGTATCTGATTCCTTTCTTTTTATTCAAAAGGGACTAATTTGGCTCGGTGCCCCTAGCACAGTGGTTATGGCGCCTGCCACATGCACTGTGGGTGGTGGGTTCAAACCCAGCCTGGGCCTGCTACAACGACAACTGCAACAACAACAACAACAAAAAGAGCTGCGCGTTGTGGTGGCTGCCTGTAGTCCCAGCTACTTGGGCGGCTGACACAAGAGAATCACTTAAGCCCAAGAGTTTGAGGTTGCTGTGAGTTGTAATGTCATGGCACTCTTCTGAGGGTGACATAGTGAGACTCTGTCTCAAAAAAAAAATGGGGGGGGGGGAGAACGGATTCATTTATAATCTGTTCTTGATTTGAGTAGTTTAAAAATGTATGCATAAAATCTTGACTGGGCAATTGCTGGGGTTGTGCTGTGTATTTTTGTGTGTTTTGGTTTGAGTTTTTTTGAGTAGAGGTTTTGCTCTGTCACCCTGGCTAGAGTGCATAGCTAGCTCACTGCAGTCTCAAACTCTTGGGCTCAAGCAGTCCTCTTGCCTCAGCCTCCAAAGTCCCAGGATCACAGGCATGAGCTACCTTACTGCTCAGCTGTGAGGTGTTCTTAAATGGAGGAAATGCTTCTTTTTCCAAGTTCTTCAGTTTGTAGCTGGGAAACTTATATAATTATTAAATACCCTACACATATTTAAATTTTTGTGATTGTTTAAAAAATATTTTTTTACAGTTGATTTGCTCAAATTAAGATCCAAACAAGGTGCATATATTGCATTTGGTTGTTACACATAGGGCTAGTCTTTTTTTTTTTATTTTTATTTTTTGAGACAGTCTTACTACGTTGCACTTGGTACAGTGCTGTAGTGTCATAGCTCACAGCAACCTCAAACTCTTGGACTTAAATGATTCTCTTTCCTTAGCCTTCCAAGTAGCTGAGACTATAGGTGCCTGCCACAATGCCCACCTATCTTTTTGTTGGAGTTGTCATTCTTTAGCAGGCCCTGGCCAGGTTCAAACCAGCCAGCCCCCGTGTATGTGGCCAGCACCCTAACTACTGAGCTATGAGCGCTGAGCCTATAGGGCTAGTCTTAAAGCACATCCTGTAGTCTTTTTTTGTGCAATTTTTTTTTTTTTTTTTTTTTTTTTGGCTGGGGCTGGGCTTGAACCCTCCACCCTCAGTATATGGAGCGGGCATCCTACTCCTTGAGCCACAGGCGCCACCCTGTACGATCTTTTCTGAGACCAAGTCTTACTCCTCCCTCTACTGCCCATGCTGGGGCATCAGCCTAACTTACAGCAACCTCAAACGTCTGGATTAAAAACAATCCTCTGCCTCAGCCTCCTGGAGTAGCTGGGACTACAGATACCAGCCACAATGCTCAGCTAATTTTTTTTTTTTTTCTATTTTTAGTAGAGAAATGGTCTCTTTCTTCCTCATGCTGGTCTTGAACTCCTGAGCTCAAGGGATCCTCCTACCTCAGCCTTCTTATAGCTAATTAGGCTACTCTCCTGCATACAGAATTAACTCCTGACGTAGCATTAGCTTTATAAAATCTTTTGAGATCTTCGCCATTTTACTTGTTCCTTTAGGTCTTGAGATACCGTTCCTCCTTGCCTGCTTGTAGAACTCCAAGGTTCAGACCAAATGTAGTGCCTTCTCTGTGCTATCCCACTGTAATCTAGTGAATTATTTCTTCATCTGTGTCTCCCTGCTTTCCTTACCCACTTCTGAAACTGCACTCATAATGTCATATTGTCATTTATTTTGCACTACAAGTGAGTTAGTATGGAGTGGTAGGAAATACGGCTAGACAGGTCACTAGGAGCGCATTATATTCATTTATGTCACCATGGCCAGCATAGTACCTAGTTCATAGGAAACACTAGGTGAATGTTTAGAAATTGGAGTAAAATCCCCACTTTGTGGATATTTTAGTTTCCAACTCTGAGTATTTTTTTCTGAACTATGAATTCTTCTTTCTAAATACAGAAATAGAAGGCATAAGTAGAAATCATCTTTATCATCTCTAAGTATGTTTTTTGAGGTTCCTGTTTTCTTTCTGCCCTCAGAAGGTTTGTTTGTTAGTCTTAGTATAGACTTCATTTGACTGTGATTTCATTATTACTGTTTAATTGAATTAAACTCTTTATCTTGCCAGAGGGAATATCTGTATTAAGGATCTGACAAATGAGAACCAGAGTCCTTGGGCCCTTGTTTTTTGTTTTTGTTTTAATCTTTGCCAATGTTAAAATGGAATTTAAAACATTTTTTTGCATGTTTCTGATTTTGTAAAATGGATAGAGGTCCCTTTCTTTGAGAGTGGTCCCCTGGCTTTCACTTTGAATTAGACTTTTACTGAAAGCTTTTACAAACAAAGCTAAAATGATTCTAGTGATCATGTGGCTACTAGAATTGCTATCTTTTGTTTTACATTGAAGAACTAAACTTGTATTACTTTTTGTTTGTTTTGAGACAGTCTTCCTTTGTTACTCAGACTACAGTGTTGTAGCTCACTGCAACCCCAAACTCCTGGGCTCAAGTGATCCTCCCGCCTTAGCTTCCCAAGTAGCTCGGACTACAGGTGTGTACCACCACCATACCCATTCGAAAATTCCAGGATTCTTCTTAATTTTCTTTTCTTTCTTTTTTTAAGAGACAGAGTCTCGCTTTATCACCCTTAGTAGAGTGCTGTGGAGTCACAGACAACTCACAGCAACCTCCAACTCCTGGGCTTAGGCAATTCTCTTGCCTCAGTCTCCCAAGTAGCTGGGACTACAGGCACTGACCACAACACCTGGCTATTTTTTTGTTGCAGTTTGGCCAGGGCCGGGTTTGAACCCACCGCCCTAGGCACATGGGGCTGGGGCCCTACCCACTGAGCACAGGCACCCTTTTTTCTTCTTTTGAGACAGAACCTGAAGCTGTCGCCCCGGGTAGAGTACTGTGGTATCACAGCTCACAGTAACCTCCAACTCCTGAGCTCAAGTGATTCTCCTACCTCTTCCTTCCAAGTAGCTGGTACTACAGGTGCCTGCCACAAGGCCCAGCTATTTTTGGTTGTAGCCATCATTGTTGTTTGGTGGGCCCGTGCTGGATTCGAACCTGCCAGCTCAGGTGTATGGCGTAGCCTCTTGGGCCACAGGCACCAAGCCTCTTAATTTTCTTAAATGATTTTTCTCTTAAGTTGTTTTTAACAATCTTACTGGAAGCCATAGTTAAAATTTAAAGTTTGTCTTTTGCATTCATGTGGGCAGTGTGATGTAATATTCACCTTCACTTCCCCCTTCTTCCCATTAGAGACTGTAAAAGGCTCTCAAAAAAACCTGTGGGACTGAGGGGACTGAGAATGCTAAAGAAATATGGCTCTATATCTAAAGGCAAGTCTTACTTGTCTTAAATTATGTTAAAGATTTGTTACTGGATTTATGGCTATTATCAAGGATTATTTACTGATATCTACCCTTTAAAAAAATCAAGATCAGTGCTTCAGTGTTTTGTTTTGTTTTTTAAGAGACAGAGTTTCCCTTTATCGCCCTCGGTAGAGTTCCGTAGTGTCATAGCTCACAGCAACCTCCAACAACTGGGCTTAAGTGATTCTTCTGCCTCAGCCTCCAGAATAGCTGGGACTACGGGCACCCACCACAACGCCCAGCTATTTTTTGTTGCAGTTTGGCTGGAGCCAGGTTCGAACCCGCCACCCTTGGTATATGGGGGTGGTGCCCTACTCATGGAGCCACAGGCACACCCCCTCTGCTTTTGTCTTGTTATTAGGAATAGACTAATAGCTTGTTATTTCATCTTTTTGTCCAAAGGTTGGTGCAGTAAACTAGAGACTTACTGTACCTCTGTTGCATATAGGTCCTGAGTTCTGATAAACCTGTTCCCTTCAGGCAGACAGAGAACTGCTCTTGGAATAAGTATTTCCAATTGAATAGCTTTTTGTAGGCAGACTTTTCCCTTCAGTTTATTTTCCCTCATTCTATTTGTAGTCACTTTACTAAAATTATTTAAGATTTACATTAAGTTCGATAGGGACTAAGAAGAAAATCTTTGTTAATCTCTTATGTGGTAGGGGTGGGAGCAGGAAAGCTGGTCAATATATTTATGTTGTGGTAAGGTGTATGATAGCACTGGCAGAACATTTATTTTTGGACAAATTACAGCCTTTTCTCCTCCTCTAAATCATTGGTCACTTTTTGTTTAGGGCCTGCTTTGTAAGATGACCCTGGGCTCTCTACTGGTTAGAAAAGCCTTTTGGTAATGGTGGTAGCAATATTTACCATTCAATTATATGGTTGCTAAATGACAGATTCTATCCAAACCCAAGAAGGGGTTCCTTTTTCCTGGAATACTGCTGTAAAGTGTGCCTGGTCTTTAAGTTATTTCCAAAGATAAATTAGAGAAGGGGGAGAGTTCATAGAACGAAACACTTTGCACAGTTAAAAAGCATTTATGCTCAGAAATCAGTCTATTTGGGTCATTATCAGTAGAACTTGCTTTTTCATTCTGTCCTGATCTGAATGGATAGCTGAATGTTTGACATCACGTGTCATTAGCATATGGCTCAGATTTGCTGGCCTCTGCAGCTTTGCAGCAAGTTGTGTGTATGTGTACACCAGTGTTGCACTCTGCTGCATGTTGCTGGTATGGCTCATGAATTAGGGAGGCCAGAGCATGATGATTGCTTAAGATCTTAGGAGTTTCAGAGGAACGAAGCAAGAAGCTTACTTTAAAGGTGTACATTTTGGCTGGGGGTGGGGGACGAAATTTCTAACCTTTGCTTTCTAAAAGTATTCTGCAGACCTGGTTTCCTTTCTCCATATTCTTTCAAACTAGTATGTAAAACCAGAGTATGGAAAGGAAGTACTAAAGTGAGCCTTGCAAACCTAACTTCACATTTTAATTTCCTCAGAAGAATTTGCCATGTCATTGTTTATTATAATGACAAAATGCAGGGAATCCCACTCCTCCCCTTCCCAAAAATACCACATGGAACTTTTGTTTTTTCTTGGACCAAAGGTTTTAGCTCTAAATTTCTAATCCAAAATATAGAAGAATATAGTATAGAATAGCTCTTTTAAAAAAAAAAAGAAAAAAAAGAAATACCTTACAACTAGAACCCTTCTAAATTAAGTCCTCTTTGCCTTTTAATTTTAGGATCTTGGTTTTAAGAGTTTCTCATTAAATGGTTCCCGTAATAGTTTTCAGAGAGACATGCTAGGCATTATTGTTAACTAAAGAAAATAAGTCTATCAGTTCCACTTAGATAACCTTTGGTAATAAACGAACTCCATATACACTGTGACCTTAGCGCCTGAACTTTGTAATCACATGACCAGCTTGTAAACTGACCTGTGAGGATTGTTGTAGTCCGGCTTAGAGAGAGAGAAATTGACCAAGTGTCGGAAGGGTGGTCATCAAGCTAGACTTGTCCTGTAATCTCTGTATCTTCATGGCTGCAATAGAACTTTTCAACAGACTCCGAGAAGCATGAAATGGAGACATGGGAAGGTAAGGGAGCTGTTTAAATTTGGGCCCCAAGTCTAAGGTTTAGAAATTTTCTTTCAAGGTTTAGAGCAAATAGTAGCCTTCAGGGAGAAAGGAGGCAGTCCACAAACAACAGTTTTTGGGTCTTGTTAAAATTCAGCCAACAAGTTTTCGGGTACATAGCAGCTGCTTTTAAATGTTTTGGAATAGATAAAAGTATCAAAAGGAGAACGGTGGTAAACTGATTGTTATGGTTGATGTTTTTAATAGAGTAGGAAAAGGGAGAGTGAGTTTAAATTTTATAGTGACTTGAAAAATATTTTAACTTCATTTTATATTCCAGTACAGAGGTAAAGTTCCCATTTTAAGAAATTGTTCTGTTTACCTCTTAACATAAGTTGTTTATATTTTAAATTCCTTAATTCAGTTCACTATCTGCCAAAGCTTTATTTACTACTGTTAATTATAGGTAGAATTGGGGTCATGAGGCCACTGATAAGGCAACCTCATCCTCTTTGGGGGAACTTACATACTTTTTACAGTTTGGGGTATAAGACTAAGCCATTGCTAATTTCTTTTTAAGTAGTTTATTTTTCAAATTTGTAAATTTTATGTATGTGTATATGTAATTAATAGTGGCTGGTTATACCTCATTTATTTAGGATAGGCTCCTACTTATGTGAGAAACCTCAGTATCCCACTGCTTTATTATTTAGGCCAAGAAAGACTACATAGCTAAAGGAACAGATAAAAGGTGAATCTTAGCATTAAAGATTTGTCATGTTTATAAAGTACAGAGTCTAAAAGTTTGATTTGTTATAGGAAAACACTACTGAGCTGCTGCCAGAAGAGTTTGTAACTCTTTGAAACAGTTGATAAATTTCTAGGAATGGCTCTAACCCTGTGAAAAAGCTAGTCCTGGGTAAGCTTCCCAGCCCCTTGCAGCATGGCTAACATCTGCCTGAGGCAGCTTTGCAGTTTCATTCTCACTCTGGGGATATACCAGGAAAGTGGGACCCCTCTCGTAATAGCATTCTTCTTTATGATAACACTGGTTTTCTTACTCCCTTGTATGTCAGAATTACGTCATTGGTTTTTATTGTGAGTTAATAGAAACAAAAGAAGTTGTAGAAAACAGCAATTGCATATAAGATCTGTTATTTTTATTTTGAACAGTGTCATTTCCTTGTCCCGGTACGCACAGAAATTCTTTGTTAAAGTATTCTGGATATACTAGCTTTTCCATAAAGGAGTAGTTTAAGAGGTAATATTTACTTTGGATCCATTGGACAGGAGTTTAAGGGCAGCCAGGGGTACCAGAGCAGTAGTTACATGAATTTGAAAGGTGTGAATCTAGAGGATTTAGGTTTTCTTCAGACTTTTTTTTTCCAAACAGCTTGAATCTTTTAGTGATATGTAGTCCACTAGCTCTGAATGAAGAAAAAGGATTGCACAGAAAATTCTCCTCCACTTCATATTTATGTATTGAAACTTTAATTTTTCTTAGCCGTTCAGTAACTTATGATACCAAAACAAGAATTTTCCTAAAACAAGGAAGTCAATTTTAAATTTTTCACTTGAATTTTCCATGCAAAACTCTTGTAAAGCAAAATGAATTATCCCAGTTGAAGGACATCTTTGGGAGCTTAAAAAGCAAAATCAACTACTTACAAAAGAGGTCAGTGAAAACGCTACTGTAAAAAAAGCTTTGCCTGGTTTTAGATATTGGGCCCTTGTCCATTTAAATTAACCTTTGTCACAGCTGGGCATACAAATGTTTTGTTTTAGTTCACTGAGGGTTAACTCTATTCAAGCTTTCACTGTGGCAGGCCTGATCTGTGGAGTCATACAATCTGGTCTTTCAGCCCTGCCAGTCGCTAGGCAGGAAGTCTTATTTCTTAAGCTATCTTTCAGAATGGGGGTTGGGATTTGGAGTAAGGTGGGGGAAGGGCCTTGGAGCATCTGTAAGGATCAATAACAGAGAGAGGAGCACGCTGCAAGAGAGGCCATTGTGCACACTTCAAGATAGATGCAGCCCTTATGCATGGCCCCTGCCTGGCAGGACAGACACCTAAAACCAAAACAATGCCACTGAATGAGTTCTCTTTGGGAAATTAGATTTTTGCTTAAAGGAGAAAAAAATACTTGAGTGCCTTTTCAACGTTTGGGAATATTCTCCTTCTTTACCATGCAAAGATTAAACAAACCCCACTAGAAATAACTCCAAATTGATTTTTAAATGCCTTTTGTCCTCATGCTAATACTGTATTGAATTGGAGAGAGTGATTATTTTGGTCTTGGTCACATGCAAGGAAGCATTAAGTAATCTTTTTTCTTCTCTCTCTCTCTCTCTCTCTCTCCTACCCCCTCTTACTCCTCTCTCCTTCCCTTTATTTTCTTCTCCCCTCCCTCTCCTCCCCATTTCCCCCCTCCCTTTCTTCTTTTCTCTCTTCTTTTTTTCTTTTTTATTCTAACATTTGCTTTATCCTTTTGGTTTCTGAGGCATCATTATGGAATGAAATAAAACCAAGATTTGGTTGGGATTTGAGTAACACATGTTTAAAATCCCTGTCCTAACAGCTGGTATTGGCTCTTGAAACTTAAACTGAACTAAACAGATGTTCTTAGTGTTTTATTTTGAGATCATTTAAAGCAGACTTGTAGTTAAGCAATCTATAAAAATCATAGATTTTATTTTTAAATGCACTGAAGTTATAATATGCCACATCTTAATGCGTATTGTATGGATGTTAGAAAAAAATATTTGAGCTTGGGAAAGTGAGCAGTTCCAATGAAACTGTGATTTTAAAAGCATTACCAAATTTGCTGTTCTTTAGCTCCTGTCCAGATTTTCATTTTTAAAATTCGCTTTTCCAAAGCCCAACTGTAACATTTCTGTTTTACTATAACCTTTCCCAGAGGACTAATGCAATAATTCAGGAGGTACTTGTATGATGTGAATTCTTTATAGCAGTTGGATGGAGTAATGGAGTCCTTGCCACCTCTCTTCCACTAAACCTCCAAAGTACTGATGACAACTGATGGTAACAGCTGAGAAAAATGGAATCATAAACAGCCTCTAATATTCTTCTCCCAATTTGAAATCTTTCAGGAATAAATGCCAACCAACTGGGGGTCCATACTGTAATTTATAGACATACAAATGAAATAAAGAGAGGGATGGGGAAGACCTACATTTGAAATTAGCTGCACGTTTATTTTAGGCTTCTTGAGTTGAGACCTGCTGTATTCTACACAATTTTGAGGCTAGGGAGAAAACTTAAGACACTTCACAGATCGTCTGGGTATTTTTAAACCCATTTCTAACCCATACACTTTTTCTGGGGAAAAATTATGCATAAAGGGAAAATCTGACTTAATCACCACACCACAAACAGTGCCTTTTTGATACTATTATTTCTGCCTCTCTGATACATAATAATTTAATATTATCATTTAAACCAAAAGATCAGTTCTTTTAAGGGGTTATTTCCAGAGACATATAAATATTCACAAAACCTGAAAGTTTAGTTACCATTTACATTGTATTAAAATGGGGTATGAAACCTACCATGACCCTTTTGAACAATGTGGTCTTTAATGTGTATTAGGGGGAGGGCCTACTGAAGGAAAAGCCATAAAAGTCTTCAGGGTTCAAGATGAGGTTGGGATTTTGGCCTATTGCTTTTGTCATTTTCACACACAAACATCACTGCAATCATGTTTGATTTAGCATCCTTCATACAATGAGGTGGGAGAACAAAAGGATATCAGAGACACAAGTATGGAAACCAGTTTCCCCACCACCACCACCACCAATTTTTTCAAATCATTCTTTTCTTTCTGCTCTCGTGCTACTAGGGTTTCTTTTTAAGCCAAGTAATTAATCTGTTTACAAGAATCTTCTTTTTTGTGTGCCTCAGTAGTTTGCTTGGGAAGGTAAAAAATGAGCCACATCTCAAGTATTTTTTTTTGCCGTGTAAAAAGTGGTTTCCCATAAACTTGGTAAAAATACCATAAATATTGCTGTGGTCGTCCTAAAAGTAAAAACAACACACACACACACACACACACACACACACACACACACACACACACACAGGAAAAATGCATCTACCCCTATTTCAAAGTTGAAAGTTTAGGGGTATTTCCCATGCCCAGCTGTTTTACATATTTTGAAAAGCCTGATAGATGCAAAGGTCATTGCTAACTCTAACAGGGTCCTGATGCTCACACTGTGATCTGAGGACCTTGCATTAAATTAGGATGAGAAGCATAGAGTCAACTGGCTGGTGGCTGATGGATTGTCAGTGGGGCCAATCAGAATTCCTGTGGGATTTTTAAACCATTAAAGCAAAACACACACACACACACACACACACACACACACACACACACACACACACACACAAACAAACACACACACACTCTGCTGCTGCTATTGGCTTCTGAACAGATCCCTTGGTCTGTATGGTAGGGAATTGTCCCCTGCTGCCCAGATGGATGCAGGCTTCCTAGTGTAGAGGAAGGAGGAACCTTATCAACCTGATTTTGTCACTTGGCCAACTCACTTGACCTCTATGAGCCTCAATTTTTTCATATTTACAACCCAGGATAGTAATATTATCTATCTCACAGGATTGCTGTGGGGATTAAATAAGAGAACCTCTGTCAGAGTGCCCAGGGCATGCCTAACATAGCTTGAAATTGAAGTAAGTTTCAAAAAGTAGCAAGTTTAGGGAGGAGAAAATTTTTAGGTGAGCCTGTGATTGGTGCTGTTTATGCGCCAAGTAGAAAGGTCTCTAAGGAGTGCCTCTATTCAATAGGAACAATCAGGGAGGGGCCCTTTGGAAATTTAGCCTTGAAAATGCTGTATAACCAGTGAGGCAAGCTATTGAACCTTCTCCAGACCTAGAGTGAATTGCTGTGCTAATACACGTATGCTATTCCTGTGCTAGTGAAAATTAGTAATGAGTGGGTCATTATGAAATTTATAACCTTTTCCTCACAGAAAGTCTTTAACAGTTGTGTTGATTTGAACAAAAAAAAAAAAAAAAAAAAAGGAGAGGAGATGGGCACTTAAGGTAACTGAGACCTTAAATCATAATCAGCAAAAGACAGGTAGTCAGTCTAATCTCCTATGCATTGTGGTAGATAAATAAATGCAAAGACAATTGCCATGACATGTTTAATACCCATAGCTCCTTCTCAGAAGCTTTACTATGCAGGGGTAAAGTTGGGAATGTTGTTAGCATGCAAATCATTGCCTTGTTAACTTTGGAGTTGTCAGTCTTCCTGCCTTCTGGGGATTGAGGGGTTATATCAATGCCCCATTATTCCAAACACTGTATATAAAATTATTATGCAGCCAACATTTGTTGAGAATTTACAATACTCTAACTCCTAGGAGCACAGACAGAATTCCTCACCTGAACTACAGATCTCCGTTTTTAAACTATGAAGAGGAAAAGACAATTTTAGTATTGCATAACAGATGTTGAATATTCAACACTTAGAAAATGGAATTTTTGAAAATGATTAAAGGCAGAGGAGGAGCATATGGCTGCCAAAGCATTATTTAAAGCTGGCATTAGGATTTATTTTCACTTTGGTGCCCTATGTTTATTTGCTTTTTTTTTTTTTTTTTTACTATTTTTGCTAAAAATTTACTGTGACCTATTTGCTTTGCTTTCCAAATGTACAGTTGCAAAATACAGTGTTTAAATGTTTTTCTTAACATGGTAAAGCTGGGGGTCTGAATTGCAATTGGAAAAAATGTGGAATGACTTTAAAGTTCATTTTTCTATTTTTGTTAGCATCCTATTGACCATTAGCAGAAAGTTTTCCTTTCTCTTGAGATTTCAGGATGTGGCTGCAGTGTACTGGCTACAGCAACCTAGCTTTGCTTTTCAAAGGAGCTGATAAGTTATAAATAACTTGTTAAATATCAGGTGTACTTATTTATGGTATAACCACTGTAAAGAAAATTTATATTTTGGACATATAAAAAGAAAGAAAAAGAAAAAAAACACTATCCCAGTGAGCATTTAATCCCACACATGCACACAAGTCAGTATAGAAAGAAAAGGTGGGCAAATGAAAGGCTTGAAAAAACCAACAGGTGGTAGTCATGTTTTGACTGTGGTCATTATTATGCACATATGAATATATACATACTCACATATGCATTTATGAGTTTTTTATTTTAAGTTTGCCACGGGGTTATAAGAAAATGGCCTCTCTTTTATGTGATTGATGGCAGGATAGAGAAAGGTAATGATGTGCCACAATTCTGTCACTGGATATACCACACCATTGTTTTAACCATATCTTGTATTATAATGGTACTTTAAGAAACTAACATCACACTATGCTAAGATTCTGGGTTCCTTTCAAATATGTAGAAATTAATTTTCTCTCAGCACCCCCCCTTCATCCCTACATTCCTTTTAGAATCATGTATACTAAAACAATTGCCATGAAGTTATCAATCTGATACTAGAGAAAGATCATCTACCATAGGGTAGTTTCAGTATGGGAAGTTCATTATATATCATATGCTAAAAAGTCATTTGGACTTAATTAGTTTTTTATTTCCACCAACCATTAGTTTTAACCAAAATGAGTACTTAGGAGAATATTTGAAGAGTAGGGGGAGAGAAGTGCTAGTTGTATAAAAGTTTTAAATTGATCCATTGCCTCAGGGAAGAAGAACCTTTGGTTTTGATTGCTACATTGGCAAAGTCCTGTGAAAGTAGCATGCGAAAGAGTGCTCATTTGTACTGTTTAGCCTTCTGTTTTTTTGTAGAGACAGACTCTTACTTTGTCACCCTTGGTAGAGGCTGTGCATCACAGCTCACAGCAGCCTCCAGCTCTTGGGTTTAGGTGATTCTCTTGCCTCAGCCTCCCAAGTAGCTGGGACTACAGGCACCTGCTATAATGCCCGGCTTTTTTTTTGTTGCAGTTAGTCCAGGGCTGGGTTCGAACCCGCCACCCTTGGTATCTGTGGCTGGCGCCCTACTCACTGAGCCACAGGTGTCTGGCTGTGTTTAACCTTCATAATCTGTAGTCTTAGTGATGAGCGCAAACAGACATCAGCATTTGTTCTGAACATTGTTATACTCATGTTATAAAAGCACTTTTTGACAAGTGGGATGGGAATGTCCAATAATGCCTAAGTCTGTATTTGGGACCCATTATACTAAATCTGATCAGAATTCTAGAGAAGTGGCCCATGGTAAGGTAGTGTGGCAACTATATTTTTTACCTTCATAGAACATATGGTTTCACATAAAGCATGCTAACTGGTCTCTCTTTTACCACTAGTACCTCAGAACTATACAGGGACCTAGGCTTTGAGCATTGGCAGGAGGTCTCTTGGCTGGCCCACCAGTTTGTCATCTGGAGTTCTTATAAACTGTGTACTTTAGTTTGCAAACAGAGAAGCCAGAGGTATACCTCAGAGATATTGAGGGTTCGATTCCCAACCACTGTAAAAAAATCAAGTCACACAAAGTTTTTGGTTTTCCAAGTGCATATAAAAGTTATGTTTATATTATAGTCTATTACATGTGCAGTAACATTATATCTTTAAAAAAAAATGTGCATATAATAATTTAAAGGTAATTTATTGGTAAAAAATGCTAAGGATCAGCTGAGCCTTTAGTGAATTGTAATCTTTTTGTTGGTAGAGGGTCTTGCCTACATGTTGATAGCTGCTAACTGATCAAGGTGTTGGTTACTGAGTGTTGAGGAATGGAGTTTACAATTTCCTTTTTTTTTTTTTTTTTAATGATGCAGAGTCTTACTCTGTTGTGTGGGCTAGAGTGCCATGGTCTCAGCCTAGCTCACAGCAACCTCAAGCTCCTATGCTCAAGCAATCCTCTTGCTTAGCCTCTCTAGTAGCTAGGACTACAGGCATGTACTACCACACCTAGCTAATTTTTCTATTTTTAGTAGAGATGGATGGAGTCCCACTTTGCACAGGATGGCTGAAACTCCTGAACTCAAGCAGTCTTCCTGCCTTGGCTTCCCAGAGTGCTAGGATTGCAGGTGTGAGCCACTGCCCCCACCCTGCCTCTGAAAATTTCTTAAAGTGAGACAATGAGGTTTGCTACATCAGTTGACTATTTTTATTTTATTTATTTAGTTAGTTAGTTAGTTTTGGAGACAGAGTCTCACTAGGTCACCCTCAGTAGAGTGCTGTAGCATCACAGCTCATGGCACCTCAAACTCGTGGGCTTAAGTGATTTCTCTTCCTTCAGCCTCCCAAGTAACTGGGACTACAGGCACCTACCACAATGCCTGACTATTTTTTTGTTATAGTTGTCATTGTTTTTTTTAGCAGGCCTGGCCCAGTTCGAACCTGCCAGCCCCAATGTATGTGGCTGGCACTCGAACCACTGAGCTAAGAGCACCAAGCCATCAATTGACTCTTCCTTTCCTTCTGTTTTTGTTACATCAGTTGACTATTTTATTATTTATTTATTTACAGAGTCTTACTTTGTTGCCCTTGGTAGAATGCCATGGCATCATAGCTCACAGCAACCTCAAACTTCTGGGTGCAAGCAATTCTCTTGCCTATCCTCCCAAGTAGCTGGGACTACATGTGCCTGCCAAAATGTCCGGCTATTTTTAGAGAGGTCTCGCTCTGGGTCAGGCTGGTCTTGAACCTGTGAGCTCAGGCAATTCACCTGTCTTAGCTTCCCAGCGTGCTAGGATTACAAGCGTGAGCCACTGTACAAATACATGATGGCTACCTTAAAGGTTATATACCCTATTGCATTCATTAAAAACATAGTATCCAAAAAGAAATGGGAAGAATGGTCTCCCTTTCTGTTCTGTACTTTGTGTGTGTATGTGTTCTGTACTTTTTAAGCCACTGTAGATTCTGAGTATCATGTTTTCAAATGGCCCTTCCAAGCAAGAACATGTCCAGAGGGGAAGATGAGCAGTATGATAAGGGGAATGAAAATTGTGTACTATATAAATTAATTGTTGAGACTAGGGGTATTCAACTCTAAAGGCTCTTGGTGGAAAACTGTTGCAGGTTGGGCAGCATCACAGATTAAATTAAGACTATATAGCACATTTTGTTACAGGAAGTCATATATTAGTTTCCAATAAGGAAGTGAGCTCTTCATCACTGGAAGTATTCCAGCTTATATAAGAAAGTTACTCTAAAAATACAGTTAATAGGAAACATTAGATGAAGTTAATCATGAACTTTTCTAAGGCTCCCTTCAGTAATATTATGGTTAAGTCTAACTTCTTAGTCTTTATATATTCTTTCTGCCATCTCCTGCTTCTGATCAGAGAGGTAGCTAGTAAGTTTGACATCTGGAGAGTATCTTGAAACTCTTAAGTCAATGCAATAATTCTTAGTATGACAAACATGTAGGATCCATTCATACATCCACTTATTCATGCAACAGTATTTTTGAGCACCTACTTTGCTTGGTCTTAAGATTTAAAAAAAAAAAAAAAAGAATACATAGGACATAGACCTTGTCTTTGTGAAGTTTATATTCTTGGTGGAGGGGAGAGGTTAATATCAGCTTTTATCAGGCCATGCATGGTAGCTCACACCTGTAATGCTAGCACTCTGGGAGGCTAAGGCAGGTGAATTGCCTGAGAAAGAGCCAGACTCTGCTAAAAGTAGAAAAACTAGCTGGGTGTTTTGATGGGTGCCTGTAGTCCCAGCTACATGGGAGACCAAGGTAACAGGATTGCTTGAGCCCAAGAGTTGCTGTGAGCTATGACACCACAGCACTCTACCCAGGGCCACAGAGTGAGACTCAGTCTCAAAAACAAAACAAACAAACCAACAAAAAATCAGCTTTTATCACTTATCAATAAAGAACTATTGCAGCATCAGTAATCTTCTTTTCTTTTTTTTTGAGACAGAGTCTCACTTGGTCACCCTCATTAGAATGCTGTGGTGTCACAGCTCACAGCAACCTCAAACTCTTGGGCTCAAGCAATCCTCTTGCCTCAGCCTCCTGAGTAGCTGGGACTATAGGCCCCTGCCACAACTCGTGGCTCTGGCTTCCCGTTTATCTTTCTCTGACACTACATGTAGACCATTGTCTTATCCTTTTTAAGTGGTTGCTTGTCATTCCATGTATATCCCTATGTTAGTTTATTTAACCAATCTCATTTAGGTTCCACAGTTTTTCACTATTACAATGTAAATGCTATATTTAAAAATAACTTTGACATAAAAATGTGGAGGAAAGCATTGAAGACTGGTGTCACAAAGACGAGGCCCATGAAATGTTTTTTTGTTTGTTTGTTTGTTTTTATTGTTGGGGACTCATTGAGGGTACAAGGAACCAGGTTACACTGCTTGCATTTATTGGATAAAGTCTCTCTTATAATTGTGTCCCGCCACCTATGAAATGTTATTAAAAGGGACATGAATGTTAGCTTCCTCAATAAATAGTTCTTGCATGAAAGAAAAAGCTTGGGGGATTGTAGTTACTGTCTTCTGTGAAAAACTATCCAGTGGGGCCCCAGAGAATGAAGCTAGATTTAGTGGGTAGAGAGTTACAGGGTGAAAGATTTCAAGTCAGAGTAAGGAACAACTTAATAATAGTCAAGGCTGTTCTGTAGTGGTGAAGTAGTGAGTGCCTCATTTTTGGAAGCATGTTAGTATTCATTCCTTAGGTTGGAGTAGATGACCTCTTGATACCCCTGTAAGCACTGAAATTCTTCCCATGTAGGAGAGATTGCCGCCTTCACAGCACCCTCAGACAAAGCAGAGGGCTGTCTACTTTGTTCATTTACCTGTAGTAGTGTCAACTTTTTTCTTCTCTGCTGCACATTGGGAGAAGAGTTGTCTTGGGCCACACACAAAATATACAAACACTAACAGAAGCTGATGGGCAAAAAAAAGGTCCATGCATTTTTTCTTTTTTTTTTTTTTGAGACAGAGTCTCACTCTCTTGCCCCAGGCTAGAGTACCCGATGTCACAGCTTACAGCAACTTCATACTCCTGGGCTCAAGCAATCCTCTTGCTTTAGTCTACAAAGTAGCTGGAACTACATGTGTCTACCATAACGCCTGACTCATTTTTCTCTTTGTAGTAGAAATCAGGTCTCACTCTTGCTCAGGGCTGGTCTTGAACTCCTGAGCTCAAGCCATCTACCTACCTTGGCCTTCCAGAATGCTAGGATTGCTGGTCTGAGCCAGGGCTGGCCTCTGTGCATATTTTTTGTAGTATCTGACACCACAAATAAGCAAAAAAAAAAAAAAAAGTCCTCTCCACCATGGAATATCAATACTATTCAACCATAGAAAAAGATGGAGATTTTGCATCTTTGGTAACAAACAACCTGGATGGATTTGGAGAACATCCTCCTAAGTGAAATGTAACAGGGAAGGAAAACAACCATAACAGGTACTCAGTACACATTAACAACTACAAGCTCACGTGAGAGGAAAAACTCAGTTGGATTCAAGTAGGGGGAAGGAGTTTCAATGGGCTCTCACCCAATGGGTACACACTGGTAGATGGCACACATCCTGGGTGAAAGACACAGCTACAACATAACTCAAACTTTAACCTTACAAATGCAAAGTGTAATCTAATTTTATGTACCCTTGTATTAATCTGGAAAAAAAAGTTCTCAAAATCAGCATGTCGCCTGCAAGCCATAGGTTGGGCACCCTTGGTAACATTTTCAGATAATCCCCTGGGGGTTGGGGACCCAGATAATCTTTCCTCCAAAGATCCAATCCTGTGAGCCTCTCTTTTTTCTCTTCTTTGTCCCTGATGGAATATCACATGTTAGCAGCTCTTTTTACTTCTAAAAGTTTTAGCTTAATGTCACCTTGAACCACAACTGTTAAGAAGAAGTAAATTCCAAAGACCATTAAGTCTCATGTTACATGGTCAGGTTTTTTTATGCCAAAGCCACACTCTTTATCTTTTAGACCTCATTTTGGTGCTTTTTGATTCTTCGCGCATAAACAGTTATTTACAGTCTTTCATAGTTTCCAATGCCCAGGATTCCTGACACTCCTTGGGCCATGAAGACCATCATCTGTGTTGTTTCCATAGCATTCTTCATGCAGCTTCTTAGATCTCCAGTTTGTCTGTCTTTTCCTTAGGCATGTCTAGAAATTTGACTTGCCTGTTTTGCTTATAGAAATGCTTCATTGTGGAAGTACTTCTGCTACGCAGTTAATTTGCTAGAATTTATCCCACCTGACATAGGTAAACACAACACAGATCTCTTCCACTAAACTAAACCCACTGTGGAGTAGGAAAGGGCAAGAAACCCAGGTTTGATTTCTACTTCTTTCATGTGTTTTTGATCCATGTGACTCCTGGGTAAGTCACTTCTCTGTGATTCCATTTCCTTACTTGCAGAATGGGAGTTCCTTCACCCACCAAACATTTTGCAAAGAATGCTCTCTAGCAATTGTTTTTACTTTTTCATTGAGCTTTTGAAATCTAGCTCCTTCTTCCATACTGTTGAAGTTGCCTTTAAATGATTTCTGATGATGGCTAGTGACAAGATCAATATTAGTGCCATGCTAACCCATTATTAGAGTCTGAGGCAAAAGGAAAAATCTGTTAATACTGATCTTTGTTTTATATTTTTTCTTACATTAATGTTGATTTTAAAAGATACTACATTAAAATATTATTTACATTGATTGCTGAGTGTTTTGGCATACGATTAAATTTTGCAAAGATGCAGTGGTCCCAGCCCTGCCTTTCGCCTCATTCTTTAGCCTGGTCTCAGTTCATGGTTTCTCTGCACTATTGACTGCCTATTATTTTGTACAGCTTTCTGTTTCCTTGACTTCCCTAGCATTGAACTGTCCAATCTCTCCTTTTTTCCTGTGGTACCATTTTTCTGTCTCTCCTTGCTCTTCCTGACCTCTAAATAGAGATAGGCTTTAAAGTCTGTCATACTCAGATTTCTTTTCATTGTAGGTAAGAAAAATTCTCTTCTAACTTAATTAGCTCAAGCCCTGAGCAGAAGTTATTGAAAGGGAACTGGGATAAAGCATAAGACATACAGAAATATTGAAGAGTTGGTATTCAAGAGAGGTGGTAGCAACTACTCTGAGCTGCTCTGAAGTCGTGCTGTATAGCACCTCTGCCTTGCTTCATTTCCCATCCCTCTGCACTGCCGCTCCTGCATAGCGTTTCAGGAACAAAGCCACCTCACTGGTCATATTCACAGTTCTGGTCTCAACTGAAGATAGCAATCTCTGTGTGTCCTTATTACAGAATCTTGGAAACAAAGAATTTCGTTGAACCATCTTGAGCTGCTGTCTTTTTCCAGTCCAATCAACAGTGGCCAGTATCTGTCCCTGGTCTAGTTAACTTGTCTAGCAGTATAAACAGAGTGCCTCACAGGTGAGGTGGTAGCTGTTCTCAAGGAAGAGAAAGTTGGTGGGAGCTGAGCAGAAAGCCCAAGATCTCTATTGCAGATTCTGCTCTATCTTCTGTACTATCCTTTAGCAATGTCATGCATACCTATAACCTACCTGCAGAAAGATTCCTCAAGTCAGTCGAACTCCAGAATTGCATGTTTTAGTGTTCACTGTGGCCCTCCTCACCTCCCTCTGCCTCAGATGCTGCATTCCTAAAACACATTTAAATACTTATAGCCAGCAAGCCCCTTTGTCTATACCTGTGTTTTTAAACCTTTTTTATCTCACAGCAAACTTTGAACCTATAGTTAATCTTACATGGCACATTTAAATTGTATTGACAAAAGAGTAAAAGGGCTAGCGTGGTGACACACGCCTGTAATCGTAGCACTCTGGGGAGGCTGAGGCAGGTGGATTGCTTGAGCTTAGGAGTTCAAGACTACCCTGAGCAAGAGTGAGACCCCCATCTCTACCTAAAATAGAAAAACTAGCTAGGTGTTATGGCGGGTGCCCATAATCCTAGCTACTTGGGAGACTGAGGCTTAGAGGATCACCTGAACCAAACAGTTTGAGGTTGCTGTGAGCAATGATGCTACGACACTCCACCAGGGTGACAAAGTGAGACTCTGTGTCAAAAAAAAAAAAAAAAGAGTAAATGAAAAGAATATACTTACTGTGCTTCAAACTTCTTTCAAAAATAATTTAGAGTTTGGGGTTGCTGTGTGCAGTGATGCCACGGCACTCTACCAAGGGTGACAAAGAGAGACTGTCTCAAAGAAACAAAAATTTAATTGATGATCTTTAAAAATTTCTGTGGCACACCTGAGATCTTCTCATGGTATACCATGAAAATCACTGAACTATAATGTTGCCTCTGGTTGAAATTCCCTTTGACATACTTCTGCTGCAGGGCTTAGTTCAGGTGATACCTCTTCTAGATAATCTTTCTTTCTGCCTCCCTATCTAGTTCCACCATCACTCACTCCTCTGTGTCCACTTCATCTTTCCAGTTTAGTGTTGACTGTTTTGTATTGATATTATGGGATTGATGTCTGTTTCCTCTCCTACTCTGAGATACATGAGGGGCACAGAGGAGGCCTCAAATATTTATTCAGTGAATAAATGAGATGATTTAAAGCAAGAAGTAGTGAATCAGTGTCTGCTCTATACTTTCAACTTCAAAAATAATTATTTGTTTAGAGTCATAGTTCATTGGTCCAAACTATCTATTAATGAAATGTTTGCATGTTTAGATTTTTTCCACGAAGAAAAAACTATATTTTTTCTCAGATTCACCCAATTCTTTTTTTTTTCCTAAATGAACAAAGAATCCTTTATAAAGTTTCCAGTGACAATCCAAATAAGATAAACCACAAATTTGCAGATTCTCTAACCCCAGTGGAAAACCTAAATTTGCTATGAAAAGAAAACTATTTTCATCATGAACAGAAACTTGATCCCTAATTCAGAGATCTCTGCATGCAGGAGATAAGAAGAAACCAGGGACTGTGGTCTGAGTTTTTATTTTCTTGCCCCTCCCTTCATTTGATATGGTGTGTGGTGAGGTAGCTTTTGTTCTGGATTCATTTCAGCTGATTGTTATTTGTGAACCATTTCATCTTTATTTCTAGGCCTAAACAGTTAATGGCATCAGTAACATTTTCTTTTGTCTTTTTGCCATCTTTTATTCTAGTGATCCATGAAGATAACTCCCAAATACTCAGTCCATACCAATCTTGTAAATCCTTGTGTGTTTTCACTCAACTGATACCAATTTTTAGAAATATCTTCTGAGGAACTCGTGTGTGGCTTCTGGAAATGAATTTTTATAGTAGTATGTGCCGTTGAATAGGAGTGATAATGAACTAAAAGAAAAATTCTATGACTTTTACTTATTTCTGTTTAAATTCTATGTTTGTAGATGAAAATTTGAGGGTATCTGTTCTCAATTTCATTCTGCCATACCACCTGAGGCCTTTGAATTTCAGATAGTGACTGTGAAACTGAGTGAAGCTAGTACTTAGAATGTATAGTTTATCAGGGAGTTGAAACCAGTAATCCAGTTGAAACAGATGCCCTTTGTCTTAAATACCCTTTAGCTAAGGCAAGTTCCAGATTGCCTTAGTCGTCAGTATAATTTTGGTCAAGTGAGCAGCTGTACTTTCCATTTCCTAAATCTGGCCTTCATCACAGTCTGAAAAGCAGGTTTTGATAAAAATCAGTTTCCAAAATGTAATTTGTGTAACCTGCGCCTTTGGAATGGGTAAAATGCCCTTCTTGGAGTGGGGGAGGTATTTTTCTAACAGCAAGACAAGAGTGGAGATGGGAGAGTAAGAGGCTTTTTTGTAACAGGACTTGGCATGTATTTTGCCAAACTGAATTAGAACTATTTCCTAGAAGGGTAGGGTATGTAATGTTTGATTCCAGGATAGTAAGAGTGTATCTAGTTAGTTCTTTGTTTCACATATTTTGTTGGAACTCCTATCATTTGTTTCCTTAAATTTTTTTTTTTTTTTTTTTTTTTTTAACAGCACTGAGGCTCAGTCTTGATACCTACCATTCTCTTCCTCCAGCCTCGTAGGAGATAGTTTGTATAATGGAAAAAACAGAATGTCTGTCTTTGGAAAAGTAGTAAGGTTGAAACTCAGCTCCATCGCTGACTTGTTATGTGTCCTTGGGCAAATCACTTTACTTTTCTAACCCTGAGTAGGTCACTTTTTTTCTTAACACAAACAAAAGAAAAATAAAAACATTCAACTTACTTTACTTTTCACTTAAGTTTTTATTTTGAACTAGTGCCTGGATTACATTTCCTTCTCCTCTTAAAGATTTTGTTTTTATGTTCATTTTCTTTAAACACATATGTATCTCTCCTAATTAAAATAAGCATCTACTTGAATCTATTGCTTCTTCCTACAAATTATTGTATCTCTATTACTTTTTGAATGGATTGTGATCTATAGCTAATTACTTTATTTCTTTACCAGTTACCTATTTATCATTATTATTATTATTATTGTTATTACTGTTTTTAGACAGAGTCTGACCATGTTGTCCTCAGTAGAGTACCGTGGTGTCACAGCTCACAGCAACCTCCAACTCTTGGGCATAAGTGATTCTCTTGCCTCAGCCTCCCAAACAGCTGGGACTACAGGTGCCCACCACAACGCCTGGTGTATGTGGCCAGCACCCTACTCACCGAGTTATGCGTGCTGAGCCCCCAGTTACCTATTTTTAACTCTGTGTGATTTTTGTCCTAACCAATTCACTGAAATTGTTCTCAGTAGTGGACCTTTGAGCCTTTTTCATTCCATATGTGTGTGTGTGTGTGTGTGTGTGTGTGTGTATTCTCATATGAAATTTCCCAATTTCATATATATATCTAAATATACACACATGGAATGAAAAAGGCTCAAAGTATGTATATATATATATGTGTGTGTGTGTATATATATTATATATATTTAGGTATACATATATATCATGTAATATATAGGTATATGTATAATATTATACCTATATACATACATATATAGGTATTATATGTATGTATATAGGTATATCATATATATAACATATTATATATATGATATATATGATCCTTCAAACATGCCTTGCATTGCATTTGTTATATATGTGTGTGTGTGTGTATCTTTTTTTTTTTTTTTTTTTTTTTAAACAGAATATCACTCCTGACCTAGGGTAGAGTGTTGTGGCGTGGCATCATCATAGCTTACAGCAACCCCAGACTCTTGGGCTCTGGAGATCCTCTTGCCTCCAAAGTAGCTGGCACTACAAGCATCTGCCATGACACCCAGCTAATCTCTTCTTTTTTCTTTTTCTTTTTTCAGTAGTAGATATGGGGGTCTCACTCTTGCTCAGACTATTCTCCAACTCCTGAGTTCAGGCTATCTACCCACCGTGGCCTCCTAGAGCGCTAGGATTACAGGCATGAGCCACCGTGCCTGGCCATTCCTCATACTTTTTGATTTGTTACATTTGACAATACGGCCTTCTTTGTGAAACCCAAAAAGACAGCTGTCCCTTATCTTTCTGATAATCATGGATTTGTGGTTCTCAATCTTCCCAATGCTGCGGCCCTTTAATACAGTTCCTGTGGGTCGCGACCCACAGGTTGAGAACCTCTGCACTGTTTTCTTCTTTGACCATGTCTTCTCACTTTACTTCTTTAACTTCTCACCTGCCCCTGTCTTTTGGTTTTATCTTGCTGTTGCTTCCTCCCTCATCTCTCCTTGCTTGGGGAGTTCTGATCTGTTGCATGGCTTCAACTGTTCCATTGTTGATGACTCTTGGTCTTTCATTTCAGCCCTAACCATTGTCTTCTAAATAGCTACTTTTAGAGTATTTCTGCTTGACTCACCTATCTTTCTCTCTTAAGCTAAAGCTATTGATTTTGCCCCTCACTGAGCGGCTTCCACTTTTCTGTTAGGAATACCATATTTCCTCACAGCCAGCTTGGTTTAGAACCTCTCATCTACATTTACAGCTTCCTATCACCTCCTCTCTTCATCTTCCTTCTGCAAGCCAGTCATTCGGAACCCTCTTTAGGCTTCCAAAGCTTTCAGCTTTCCTTTCACCTCCACACGACCATTCTTTAACATTCCTATTACCTAGATGCCCACACCATCCATCTTCCTTCTCTGTCCTGTTTCTATCACACCCTGCACATCATTGTGAGATGAATTTTTTTTTGAGACGCTGCTTTGACCTAGATATATCTCTGTTCAGAATTTCAGTAGTCCTTCAGCTGGTTAGTATCTGTTGCAATCTATTCCAAACTAGTTTTCTAGACTTGTCTCCTAGCACTCTTCCCTAAGACCTCACCACTTAACATTAATATTTTGTGCAGATTCTTCAAACATGACTTGCATTTGTTTCCTCCCTTTTTAACCTTTTAATTGTGAAATATTAGTACTTACAGAAAGGTACAGAAAATATAAATTTACAGCTTAATGAATTGCATAAAGCAAGCTCCACCCAGGTCAAACAATAGAGCCGTTCCGGGACCCAAAAGATTCTCCCCACACTGGTACTCTTCACACTAAATGTCCTTTTCCCTGGTTTGACAGTGTTGTTTTTGTGTTGCTGTTTTTTAACAACACAAATGGAATCCTACTTTATACATCCTATTCCTTCTGATTTCTTTTGCCCAACATTGTTCGTAGAAGTTATCTATATTGTTGTAGTAGTTCAAATATCTTTACTGCCATATAGCATTTCATTATATGAATATACACCATTTATCTGTAGCAAATCTTGATGAACATTTAGGTTATTTTTAATTTGGGGTTTTCATAAAGCATACTAACAATGAACATCCTTGAATTTGTCTCTTGATACACAGGTATATGCATTTCTTTTGGGGATATACCTGGCAATGATAAAGGATAGATGTATCTTCAACTTTAATAATGATGCTGTTTTTCATAGTGGTTGTACTAATAAACACTCCCACCAATAATAAATGAGAACTAATTTTTCTATATTACCACAAAAACTTGAAGTCTTTTTTAATTTTAGTCATCTTGATGGATGTATAATATTTTATTGGGGTTTTAATTTGTATGCCTTTGATCACTAATAAATTTGGACATTTCTTCACAAGTTTTTTATGTGGCTTAACTTTCTTTGTAAAATGCCTATTCAAGTTTCTTTTTCTACTGGGTTGTCTTATTGATATATAGGAATTTCATATATTTTGGATATGAGCTTTTTATAGATTATATGGTTTCATATATCATCTCCCATGCTGTAGCTTGCCTTTTTACTCTTTATAGTTCCTCATTTTGGCTCGGTGACTATATCTCAAGCAGCTAAGGCGCCAACCACATACACTAGAGCTGGCAGGTTCAAATCCAGCCCCAGCCTGCCAAACAACAATGGTAACTACAACCAAAAAATAGCTGGGCATTGGGGCAGGCGCATGTAGTCCCAGCTACTTGGGAGGCTGAGGCAAGGGAATCGTTTAACCCCAGGATTTGGAGGTTGCTGTGAGCTTGTGATGCCACAGCACTCTACCCAGGGCAACAGCTTGAGGCTCTGTCTCAAAAAATACAAAATAAATAAAGTTCTTCATTTTGATGTTGTTTTATTTTATAGATGTTTTCTTTTATGATTTATGATTAATGCTTTGTTTTTGGTGGTGGTGGTGATGGTTTTGATCAATAAGATCAATCAGACAATGTAGCCCATTTTTTGAAATCTCTTTTTACCCCAAGGTCACGAAGATATTCTCCTTTATTGTCTTCTAAGAGACATATTATTTCATCTTTGATATTTTGGTTTTCTAACTACAGTATGTGTAATTAAATATTTTGTATGGTATGAGGTAAAATCAAGTTTCTTTTTTTTATATAGATACTGAATTGTCCTATCATTACTCATTGAAAAGCTTTGTCTTTTCCTCACTGCTCAACAATGTACCTTTATCATAAATTAAACATCCATATATGCATAGTCCTTTCCTTTCCTTTCCTTTCCTTTCCTTTCCTTTCCTTTCCTTTCCTTTCCTTTCCTTTCCTTTCCTTTCTCTTTTCTTTCTCTTTTTCTTTTTCCTTTTCCTTTTCCGTTTCCTTTTCCTTTCCTTTTTCTTTTCTTTTTTTCTTTCGTTTGTTTTTGTTTGAGACGGATTCTCACTCTGTTGCCCAGGCTAGAGTGCTGTGGCATCAGCCTGGCTCACATCCACCTCAAAGTCCTGGCTTCAAATGATACTCCTACCTCAGTCTCCCAAGTGGCTGGGATTACAGGCACCTGCCAAAATGCCTGGCTTATTTTTCCTTATTTTCTTTTTTTAGCAGAAACAGGTTTTCACTCTTGCTTAGTATGGTCTCAGAGTCCTGACCTTAAGTGATACTCTTACCACAGCAAAGTGCTAGGATTACAGGCTCAAGTCATGGTGCCCAGCCTCATGTATGCATAATTATGTTGTAGGGTTCCCCATTCTGTTCACTTTGGTCTATTTGTCTATCTCTGAGTCAATTAAATATATCTTAAATACTATAGCTGTTTAAAATGTTGATATGTGGTAGATTGTTTATCTTGTTTTTCTTAAATATCTATACTATTTTTGTTCTTTTGCATGTCCATATTCATTTCAGAATTAGCTTGTCAAGTTACACACACAAATTGTGGGCATTTTAAATGGGAGTTTACTGATCTGTATAGATCCTTCTCTTCATTTTCTTCTTCATCTTCCTCAACTTATTTTAAAAGTATTTTATATTAAGGAAATATATTATAGTTTGTCCATAGAGAACCATTTGTCTTTATTGGATTGTATCCTAGATAATTTTATATTTTTTGATGCTACTGTAAATGGTATCTTTCAAATATTTTTATTTCTGTGTGTGACTAGTACAGAAATATGGTTAATTTTTGTATCTTTCTTGTTTTGTCTGCACTAGCTAGAATCTTCAATACAATGTTGAATAAAGGTAATATTGACAATTGGCCATCCTTGTCTTATTTCCATTTTTAAAAGGAAAGCACTTTAACATTTCACCATTAAATATATTTGGTATAGGTCTTTTTAGATAGCCTTTATCACGTTAAAAAAGTTTCTGTTCCTAGAAAAGGTTGTAATGTTGAATTATATCAAAGCTTTTTAAAAATTAAAGCACTAATTATTGCTTTAAGGTCAATTTTTAAAAAATTTTAAGTAAATTTATTTCAGGTTAATGTAAGGGTACAAGCGACCAGGTCAAAATATTTGATTTTGTTAGGTAGAATTTGTTTTGTATGTCTCACACACACAAGGTGTGCCAACCCCTGTACCCCGTGTCCATTCAGTGAGAGCACTCCAACCCCCTCTCCTTCATTCCTCCTACTCCCAACTTGAATTTAAATGAGTTTTTCTCCTATTTGGGCATGCATTGGATGATCTACTGGCTTCATATTAAAAAATATGGAATGCTTCACAAATCTGCCTGTCATCCTTGTGCAGGGTCATGCTAATCTTCTCTGTAGCATTCTAATTTTAGTGTATGTGCTACTGAAGTGAGCACTACCACTAAGGTCGATTTTTTTTAAAAACACAAGCATGTTTCATAACATTTAAATTTTTATCAAGTTTTTTTTTTTTTTCTTTTTTGAGGCAGAGTCTCACACTGTCCACTTGGGTAGAATGCTGTGGTGTTACAGCTCACAACAACTTCCTCAAACTCCTGGGCTCAAGCAATCCTCTTGTCTCAGCCTCTCAAGTAGGTGGGACTATAGGAATCCACCACAATGCCTGGCTAGTTATTTCTCTTTTTGGTAAAGACAGGGTCTCCCTCTTGCTCAGGCTGGTCTCAAATTCCTGAGCTCAAGCAGTCCACCTGCCTTAACCTTTCAGAGTGCTAGGATTACAGGTGTGAGTCACCATGCCAACCTACCAGGTTCTAATCTTACTGAAAACTTCTCTCTAATAGCAACAACAACTACTAACATTAATTCTGTACTTAGTATGTAGTAGGCATTATATTAAATAGTATAAATAGTGTAAATGGTATTAAATAGTATAATAGCATAGTATGAAAGATCTCAGACTCTGGAATAAGACTGTCTGCATAGACTCCTATCTCTTTTCGCTGCTATCTGTGGGACCTTGTATACATTTCTTATTCTCTGTGTGCCTCAGTTTTTCATCTATAAGATGGGGATAATAATAAATGCCTACAATACAGATCCCCTTGTTTTGTAGGGAGGTTATATTATAATAAGCCCAGATAAGTTAAAAATATCATAAGTCATAATTCATTTCATCCTTTAGCCTACCAACCATCATAGCTTAAGACTAGCCTACCTTAAATTTCTCAGAACCCTTAAATTGGTGGGTGAAACCATCCAATACTACAATACACTGTAGACTATATCATTTACCCTCATGATTGTGATCTCCATTGCATGGCTGAAGGCGAGCTTGCAGCTTGGCTTTTTTGTTTGTTTGTTTGTTTGTTTGTTTTGCTGTTTTTGTCCAGGGCTGGGCCAGCTTGGCTTACTGTTGTTGCCCAGCACACCTGGAGAGTGAATCATACTCATATCGCTTGCCTGGGAAAAGATCAAAATTTGAAGTACTGTTTCCACCGAATGCATATCACTTTCCCACCATTGTAAAGTCAAATAATCATTAAGTTAAACGATTGTAACTCAAGGACCATCTGTATAGAGTTGTAAAGAATGAGTTATTATTCTATGTAACATATAGAGTAGAACTTGGTGCATAGTAGGCACCATGAACTTGTTAGCTGTTGTCTTTGTATACATAAGTATATCGTTTAATCCCTAGAAACTCTGCAAGGTTACATCTATTTTACAGTTAATAGTAAGGCATGGATAACTAGATTCTTTGCCCATGGTTACAAAGCAAGGAAGTGGCAGAGTTGGAATTCATACCCATCATGTTTTAAACACCAGGCCAATGTCTTTTAAACTTTGTGTGTGTGTCTGTGTGTGTTTATTGTTGAGAATTCATTGAGGGTACAAGAAACCAGTTTATACTGATTGCATTTGTTAGGTAAAGACCCTCTTACAATCCTGTCTTGCCCCCAAAAGGTGTGGCACGCACCAAGGCCCCACCCTCCTCCCTCCTTCCCTCTCTCTGCTCTCCCTCTCCCCCACTGTGTCCTTAATTGTCCTCATATCAAAATTGAGTACATAGAATTCATGCTTCTCCATTCTTATGATGCTTTACTAAAAATAATGCATTCCACTTCCATCCAGGTTAAAACAAAGGCTGTAGAGTCTCCATTTTTTTTTAATGGCTGAATAGTATTCCATGGTGTACATATACCACAGTTTGTTAATCCATTCCTGGGTTGGTGGGCATTTAGGCTGTTACTACATTTTGGCAATTGTAAATTGAGCTGCAATAAACAGTCTAGTGCTTAGGTCCTTAGGATAAAAGGATTTTTTTCCTTCTGGGTAGATGCCCAGTAATGGGATTTTAAGATCAAATGGGAGGTCTAGCTTGAGTGCTTTGAGGTTTCTCCATACTTCCTTCCAAAAAGGTTATACCAGTTTGCAGTCCCACCAGCAGTGTAAAAGTGTTTCCTTCTCTCCATATTCACCCTAGCATCTGCAGTTTTGAGATTTTGTGATGTGGGCCATTCTTACTGGGGTTAGATGGTATCTCAGGGTAGTTTTGATTTGCATTTCTCTAATAATTAGGGATGATGAGCGTTATTTCATATGTTTATTAGCCATTCGTCTGTCTTCTTTAGAGAAGGTTCTATTCATGTCTCTTGCCCATTGATATATGGGATTGTTGGCTTTTTTCATGTGGATTAATTTGAGTTCTCTATAGATCCTAGTTATCAAGCTTTTGTCTGATTCAAA
>CAUYPK010027551.1:0-36100 GCA_963574355.1 Loris lydekkerianus
CAGAGTGATCTTACCCGTCTTTGGGTACTATGAATGTAATCCACCGTGCAGCCTCTCTATATCCTGTCTTAGGTTGTCCCAGCTTTGAGAGTCTTACCCGTCATTGGTGCTATGGAGGGTGGTGAAGAATAATAGTTAGATTCTTCGTTAATGAGCCGACGATATTGGACCTCGACCTGATTTAACTGCCTCTAACCTTTTTTAAGGATACAGGGCCCAAAGGTGAAGGGTAAATAAGGGTAGCAGGGGAAGAAGGTAGGGTAAAAAAACATGTAGGCCCGTCTACAGGGAGATTTCTAAAATTTATTTTCTTCTCTTTTCTAGGTCTTCATGGAGTGTTTTGATGTTGTTTTGCATGATCTCAGATCTGTTGGCATAAAAGTAGCACTTCTCCTGCAAAAATAAACAGATGGCTCCCTTTTCGGACGTTAATAGGTCTAATCCCCTTCTTGTTGGGGCAAGTATTTAAAGTCTCTTGCCGAAACCCAAATGGGTTTTTTCTCGTTTGTACATTTATTTATTTTAAACCGCTTTATTGAGGTATGATTTACATACCATAAATTCACTTGTAAGAGTTCAACTCAAATGATTTTTTTTATAAAAGGTAAATTCATGGAGTTGTGCAACTGTTCTCACAGTCTAGTTTTAGAACATTTTTGTTACACTAATAAAAAACCTGGTGTTCATTGGAGGTCAGTTCCTTCTTCCTACTTTCTGTCTCCAGATTTGCGTCTTCTGGAAATTTCAGATAAATGGAATTGTATAAAATGTAGTCTTTTTTTGTATTTGTCCTTTTTCACTTAGCATATTATTTTTGAGCTTCATCCATGTTTTAGCATGTAATCAGTAGTTTATTCCTTTTTATTACCAAATAAAAGTTGATAGACAAGTGAATTGTTTACAGTTTTGGGCTATTGTGATGTTATAGAAATTCTTACATATATCTTTACATCCACACGTGTTTTCATTTTTCTTTTCTTTTTTTTTAAATTATTTATTTTTATTGTTAAATCATAGCTGTGTACATTAGTGCAATCAGGAGTACAATGTACTTGTTTCATATACAATCTGAAATATTCTCATCAAACTGTTCAATGTAGCCTTCGTGGCATTTTCTTAGTTACTGTATGTAGGCATTTGTATTCTGCATTTAGTAAGTTTCGTCTGTACCCATTCTAAGATGCACCGTAGGTGTGGCCCCACCTATTACCCTCCCTCCACCATAACCTCCCCCCTCCCTTCCCCTTTTCATTTTTCTTGAATAGGTATTTAGGAATGAAATTACTGGGTAATAAGTCTGTACTTTGCCTCTTTCAGAAACTACCAAACTGTTTTCCAAAGTGACTGTACTACTTTATATTTTAGGAACATTACATGGAGGTTCTAGTTCCTCTACATCCTGTTATTGTCTGTGTTTTTGATAATAGCTATTCAAATGGATGTGCAGTGTAATCTTTTATAATTGAATGTACATCTCCCTAAAGACTAATGATGTTGATCAACTTTTTATATGCTTATTAGTCATTTGTATGTCTTCTCTTATGAAAGACCTATTTGTACATTTTTTATTTGGCTAATTTGTCATTTTATTGTGTTGTGAGAGAATCTGTACATTATGGAAGTAAATTATTAGATACATGATTTGCAAAGATTTTTTCACATTGCGTAACTTGTAGTTTCATTTTCTTAGAGAAAAGAAAGCATTTTTTATCCTGATTATTCAATTTTCAATTTTTTTCTTATACGGAATTTTTTTTTTGGTCAGTTTTTGGCTAGGGCCAGGTTTGAACCCACCACCTGCGGTATATGGGACCGGTGCCCTACTCCTTGAGGCACAGGTGCCGCCCCTCTTATATGGATTTGCTTTTGGTATGATACTTAAGAAATGTTTGCTTACCTCAAGATTCTTCTTGAACAAGAGTTAGCAAACTATTGCCTGCAGATCCTATGTGGACCACAGCCTATTTTTGTATAATAATAAGGTCTCATCGAAACATAGCCACAACCGTACATTTACATATTGTCTGTGCCTGCTTTCCCTCTCCAGTAACTGTTGAGTAGTTGCTATAGAGACCATATGGCCTAGAAAAATGAAAATACTTTATGGCCCCTTTCTAAGATGTTTGCTGACCCCTGTTCTAGAAGTGTTATAGTTTTAACTATTCTAGGATCCATTTTGAGTTAATCTTTGTGTATGGTGTAAGACAAAGAAAAAGTTCATTTTTTGGGTATCTGGATATGTAATAGTCCCAATATCATTTGGTTTTCAATAGTTTGATTATGGTGTATCCAGGTGGGGATCTCTTTGTGCTTATCCTAGTTTGGGTCTATTGATCTTTTTTTTAGGCAAGGTCTCACTCTGTCAGCCAGGCTAGAGTACAGTGGCTTGATAATAGCTCTCTGTAGTCTTGAACTCCTCTTAGGATTAAGTGATCCTCCTGCCTCACTCAGCCTTCCCAATAGCTGGGACTACATTTTTTATTTCTTTGCAGAGATGAGGTCTAGCTATGTTTACCATGCTGGTTTCCAACTCCTGAGGCCCAGTGATTTCCCCACATTGGCTTCCTTAAGTGCTAGGATTACAGGTGGGAGCCACTATACCTGACCTATGAAATTTCTTAGATGTGTAGATTCATGTTTTTCATGAACTTTGGGAAGTTTTTAGCAGTTGTTTTTTTTTTTTTTTTTTTTTTTTTTTAATTTTTACCATCCTCTTTAGTTGGTATTCCTGTTACATGCATGCTGGTCTGCTTGACGTTTACAAGTCTTCAATGCTCTGTTCAAATTTCTTTATATTTTTTCTCTGTTCTTTGATTTGAAAATTTCTTTATTTTATCTTTGATTTTACAGATTCTTTTCTATGTAATATCAAATCTTCTCTTGAGACCCTCTAGTGAATTTTTAATTTCAGTTATTATACTTTTCAACTCTAGAATTTCCACTTGGTTCTTAATATTAATAGTTTCCATTTCTTAGTTGATATTTCCTACTTGTTTAGTTATGTCATTGTAACTTTGAGCTTCCTTTATTTTCCTGAGTATCTTTTTTTTTTTTTTTTTTTTTTTGAGACAGAGTCCCACTTTGTCACCCTTGGTAGAGTACTGTGGTGTCACAGCTCACAGCAACCTGCAGCTCTTGGGCTTAGGCAATTCTCTTGCCTCAGCCTCCTGAGTAGCTGGGACTACAGGCGCCGCCACAATGCCCAGCTATTTTTGTTTGTTGTTGCAGTTTGGCTGGGGCTGGGTTTGAACCCACCACCCTTGGTATATGGGGCTGGCCCCCTACTCACTGCGCCACAGGCACTGTGTTCCCCTATAGTCCCTACCTACCAGTATTGGTCATGGTTTGCTGTTTCTTTGCATGGTTTATAAGTTCTTTTTGGAGCTAGACATTTTATTTAGCATATTACAGAATTCTGGATTCTGGATTTTATCCCTCCCCCCCATAGGTTATATTCATTTACAAGTAGCTTTTATGGATCTCATATGCAAAATCTATTGCCCCTAACATGTATGGCTTCTGATGTGTCTTCTCATCTTTTTTTTTTTTTTTTTGGAGACAAGATCTTGCTGTGTTGCCCAGTGCAATGCACAATCACAGCTCATTGAGGCATTGAACTTCTAGGTTTAAGCAATCCTCCTGCCTCAGCCTCCTAAATTGCTGGGACTATAGGTATATTTTAATGCACCCAAATAGTATTTTTTGTTTTTCTTGTTTTTGTTATTTTTTTCAAGCGTGAAAGTTTATTGAGGACTTTTTTGTTTTATTATAGAGACAAGGTCTGGCCATGTTGCTTGGGCTGTTCTTGAACTATTGGCCACAAGTTATCCTCCTGCCTTAGCCTGCCAATGTGCTGGGATTATAGGCATGAGCCACTGTGCCTCACCTATTTTTAATTTTTAGCTTGGCTTTCTAGAGTTCCTGTCTGTGATTGCTTAGCTAATAATTACTTTGAGGTTGTTCCTAAATATCTGAGCCAATAAGACTTTCATTCTCTGCTGATAGATTGTATGGCTGCTGAGGTGGCAGGGTTGTTTGAGCCCAGAGTTCAGGGCCAGCTAGGGCAACATAGTGAGTGAGACCTTGTCTGGAATTAAAAAAAAAAAAAGAATAAGTATCTGTCTGGAATTAAAAAAAAAAGAATAAGTACAGTCTATTTTCATATTTGCCTCTTTTACTTTCTTTTGTGTTGTCTTAGTTTCTCTGTGCATACGCTCAGGTTTTCTGTTAGCTAGAGATTGTATGGAGAGCTTGGTTTCTCAGGTTTTCAGAGTCTCCCAATTAGCTGGTATTTTGTGGGGAGCTTGAGACCTTGTAGGTATTGCCTGCACATGTGAGCAGCTTTCTAGTCAGCCAGCGTTGCATGGAGAACGTAGGTCAGGATTGAAGAACCTTCAGCCTGTGGTTTCTAGGTTCTTAAGTGTGGCCTTTTGACTGAATCCAATTGTATAGGGCCATAAGTTCCTGGCTTAGGCCCTCTTCTGAGAGTATGGGGAGAATTTAACAAGCACCTTAATGGTTCTCCCATGTCCAGATCTCCCTGTTAAATTTCCAGCTAGCTCTCAGATTTGTGACTTAATCCAACTGATACAGCAATGTCAAGTTAAGAAAGCTGCAGGCTTTTCTGTTTCTCACTGGGTGTGGGTTTTCTATTCTCTGTAACAAATCAAAGTCATCCTTCAGCAGTGAAGCTACTGATTTTCATAACCAGCCTCAACTTGATGGAACTTTCATTGTTAGTGAAGTAGGTTTGGGGTGTAGGTAGCTCCTGGTAAGATGCCAGACTTCCACTGTTCTTACTATGAAGTTCTGTTGTTTTCTTTATGAATAAACTCTCACTGTGGGGGGATTTTCTTTTTTTCTTTTGGCCCTTGGTTGATTTCTAGAGCACAGTAGTAGTTGATTTTGACAGTTTTTTCCACTTTTATAATTGCTTTTTGGGCTCAAGATTTTGTACTCTTACTGAGAAGTCCAACTTTACAACTTAAATTTTAAAACCTGAGAATATTACATTTCAAAGCCACATGCTCTTTTCTCTAATTCATGCTTCTTTGTCTATAGGAATAGAAAGCAAGTGATTATTTTTAAAGAGGAATGACATATAGGGGCGATGGATGATCCTTGGTTTCTCCATAGAATAAGACTTTTAACTTGGTGTAGATAAATTTGCAAAGTCAAACTGAGGTTAATTGAAAGGTCAGGTGGTTCCTGTGGAGGAGAATAGATGTCTTGTTTTTTCAAAGGGAGCCAACTATTGAGAAAATACTTCTTCTATAGTATTCCTTGCTTTATAACAATTTTGTGAAATATGTTATATTTATGGTCATTTTACAGATAAGAAAATCAATTTTCAGGCAACGGACTTAACCATGCTTTTCTACATTTGTGTGTGATAGGGATGGTACTTGAACCCATTTCTCATGGCTTCTCCTTGTTCTTTTTACTCTCCATAAATTCTTTCCTATCATATCATGATAACTTGCAGAGTCTTTGATGGTCTTAGTCTATTTATATAGATAGTAGTTGAGGGTAGAATAATTAATAACAATGTTCCTAAAGTTTTACTACGAGGTGAAATTCTTTTTTGTGAGTTGATAATCTCTCTTAACTAATTGAAGAGCCCCTATTCATTCAGGCAGTTATTTAGCAAACTGGTAAGAGAGGAAGAGATATCCTGTGGCAGCTTCCTCTGCCAGCTTCCTTTTTTTTTCTTACTCCATAGATGCAGATTCTGCCCAAGAAGCCCCTGCATTGCAGAGGGACTGGAGATCTGTATGATCTGTTTATTTCGCAGTTGACAAGGGTAAGGGGGTCTCTCTGGGGGTGGCGCTTGGGTCCCCTGAATTTAGCTTTATACATACAGCCGGGCTAATATTTATTTTGGGATTATATGAATTTAACTATTTTTTAAAGCTTTGATGACTTTTACTTGATCTACATCAGTTAAGTGTCAGTTTATCATATTAAAAGGCATATTATAATGGTGATTTTTTAAAAAAGTGCTATTCATAACAAGTCAGACAAACATGATTCATGCTTCCAAAATTCCAAATCTGGGATCCTTTAGAATATAACTAATATTGAATATATGTAAGTAAAGTTTTATTACAATAAAAATTTTAAAGTTTTGAGTGTACCTCTGTTTTCTATAGCACATCATAGTTACTCTTAATTAATCTGCTTTGTTCCTTTTCCATAAATCTTCAGTCTGTAGAGTGAAAAAGGGACTTGTGGTACGCTGTAAACCTTGTGGGTAGGCGTGATGTCTTTTTCTTGCTGCTAGAAAGTAATACTTGCATTCTTTGTCTACCCTAGATGCCAGTGAAATTTGTGTTGTATCTTCAGACTGTCTTGTTTCTGATTATTAGGATAGGTGTAAAGTGCATTTGATGAATCTAAATGCAGTCAAGGTTAAGTTTTGTAGGTCTCACTTGGCAGGTTTTCAGAACAAGTGCCAGAAATGATGGCATTTACAATAGGTTAGGATTGAAATAAATAAGTAAAGAAGAGTTTAATGTTCTTTTAAAATCATAGAAGTATTGGGCAGATGATTGTAGCCTTGGTGGATAGCTGAGAAGATTTGAGTGGGTGATGTTCTGATTGGCTTATTTTTGAGGATATTATTATACCTGATATGAGCTTTGTTTACTTAAAGTAGCAAATATTTCTGTTGTTTACATGGATATTTTTAGTATTTTGTACTTCTGTTTTTAAGTTGTCTTCAAGCATTTAATTTATAGATTCTAAGAATTTAATAATAATATTGTATGTGTTATTCTTACCACTATTAATAAGTATTCCGCTTTCTAGTGGCAACACATTTGAAAAACTATTTTTATTCTTAAACATCTTAAATGACTTTTTTTTTTTTTTTTTATTCTGTTTTCTTTAAGCCATAAGGATGAGTTTACCATTATTCCTGTACTGGTTGGAGCTCTGAGTGAGTCAAAAGAACAGGAATTCGGAAAACTCTTCAGTAAATATCTAGCGGATCCTAGTAATCTCTTTGTGGTTTCTTCTGATTTCTGCCATTGGGGTAAGTTCTAGATATTAAAATATCATGGTAGATATTATACACTTGTGGTTAAAGGTATCTTTTGATTCAAAGCTCTGATTTTCCATTTTTATTACTTTCCTTGGAAAGTTTTACTTGTAGCAGCAATGTTTAAAAGTGAATATAAAAGTCTTTTGATCATTTGAAAAAGGACCAGATTATAATAGTGGATTGTGGATACATTTCCAAAGGCGACTGGTATAATTGGATTCACACTGTGAGGGCATCCTTGCTTAGACACTTGTGTTAGTGGGAGTTAAGATCTTTTAACCTTATTTCCAGGTAGGTATATAGGGTAGATTCTCTGAGATTAGTTTTGGTGGATAAAACAAATGTTCTTTAGAATTTGGAAGAGCACTGTGTGCTATGCCAGTCCTTTCCACATTTCTTTTTTGTAATTAGTCTTTCTTTCTTTCTTGTCTTTCTTTTCCTTCGGTGCTTATTTTTTATCCACAATTGCCATCAGTTTAGAGCTACCCTCCAAAGATTGTAACACGTTGGCTATTAGCACTGTGGTCTTCATTGATAATGCTTTATAAGGGTAAGGACACTTAAGTGATTTTCATGATTATTGTGAATTAAAAGAGTAAGGAACACTTCATGGTGAATAGATTATAAAGGAGTGAGACATTTGTGGATGCCTCTTATGTTTAAACTTTATTTTCACATTCTTTGGATGAAGTTTGCTTTCATTTATTCATTACTGTCCTAGAATATTTCATTCCTTTTAGAACATCTCTTTGACCCATGTATTCATTGGTTTAAGGATGCCAATATCTTTTCATTTATCAGTTATTTCTTTGATTTTTAAGAAGACATAAAACATAAGATTACAATTTTTTAGGATTGAGTGTAAGAATGGCCAGAAAAACATCTTCATTGAGATACAGGGAGCTTTACATATCTTACCCATTGATTGCCATAATTGATTCAACATTTGTTTATCCTGGTTAGGCTCTTATCTTTTCTCACTTTCGTCTTTGAATGGCTTTCTTAAAGTTGAGATCTCAGTTAAGAGAACTATCTTCCATAATGGTATAGATAATTTTTTTTTGTCTTCTCAGCTAGCAATGATTTTATTGTCAGAGGTTATTTAAAAGTGCAAGAGACATTTTTGATCATCACAGTAGTGTTTAGGGGATGCTGATGAGTCAAGTCCAGGGAAGCTGCTAAATAAACATCCTGCAATGCACAGGGTAGCTCTGCATCAAAGGTTTACGTGGCCCCCCAGTCAACAGTTCTGAGGTTAGGTAACCCAACTTTAGTGTAAGGAATTCCTTTCTTATGAATTTTGAAATTTAGTAAGAGTTGATGTTAAAAACTAAGAAGTATTACTACTGAAAAGGGGCTGTTTTTCTTAGTATTGTGAATTTGTGTTGGTAATGGAGTGTGTCCTATATGTTTTGGAAATAGAAATTCTTGAAGTAAATCTCCTTTGCAAATTCTTGAAGCAAAATTCTTCAAAATCTCAGTTTTAAGGCTCTTATGAATTACTTGATTTAAATAATTACTATAGTTCCCTTGCTATTTATTATTCAGAATCCGGGCTTTCCCTCTAAGTTGGCCGCATGTGCAACCATAAAATACATATAAAACATTACTAGGTACCTTAATATTGCTCTTTTCTGTGGACTTATCCTTTTCTCCTCAGTAAAGAGTTCTAAGACAAATATTCCCCACTCTCCCTACCCCTGGTCTACTACTGTGATTGAGAGAGAAAAATAAATTTTGTTTATATTTTACCCAGATTCTGTGAAAATTATTTGGGCTTTTGTCTCTTGTTTTCTTGAAAATTTTGGTATGTAAATTGCGAGGTAGGATTGCCATCCAGGTGATAATTACAAAAAGGAACTCAAAATTTTTAAAGGTTAGTAAATGATACCTATGAGAATTATCCAGTGGCTAAAACATATTTATTTATATTTACTTTGGTAGTTAAGTCATAAAACTTTCAGGTATTCTATTTCTTGGTATCAACACCATTAACAATGCTCATTAAGTGTTACTTTGTACTTATGGAAAGCACTGTGCTGATACTTACTGAGAAATTTGTTGGGTCTTGGGGATAGGTGAAAGGTATTAAATAGGTAATATTCTATAGTTGTTTAGTCTTCGTGCTACTGTTTTTCTATTTTGCATGCCTCTTGAATGAAGTAATAGGAATTATTGGCTAATTACAGGTTAAACTATTGTTACTAAAGAATTAAGTTTCATGTTTCTCAAATTTGTACTCTAGCGGCATTGGGCATTTTTCCTAAATTAGTAAGAGTGCTGCTATCTTACCATCTCAAAAATTTAGCTTTTTCTCATGAAGATAATAGTGTTTTTTTCTTTTTTAAAAAGATACTTTTTACTAAAGATTGATTTTCATACAAAAGCAATTATAATGCTGACCTCTATAATAAATAGTGTCTCAGGAATGATTCATTTTCTCAAATACACAGAGACCTACCTTAGATGTTTTACTGAGTTAACTTCTTAATACATTCTATATTTTTCAATTGCTGATTTTTGAACAAAAATAACTCAATCGGTTATAGTACATATGAAAAATTACTCAGATATATACAGTGGAAGTTTGTTTTTATTGAACAATATTATATTGAATTACTGCCAGTGGCTGCATTTTTCATTTCTAGTCTTTGGTTCTCTTTACATTTTGTCTAGCTTTTACAAAAAACAGAGTGAAAAATGGTGATAGAGATAGTTGGGATTCCTATATGTAAATTGGAGTTTTTTCTTCTTGTTGCCATTATTTGTTAGCTAATTTCCATCATAAAAATGACTTTTTAAAAAATTTGTTTTAAAGATGTTTGTTTTTCAAATCCCATGTGACTTTTATTTAGACTTGTAAAAAGACATTAGAGAGATAAAAGTTGAAGTACTTGAATACTCTCAAGTTTTCTTTTGGGATGAAGAAAGGCAAGGGAGGGACTGGAAGCCTAGATTCTGTTATCCTCTTCGTTTGGTCCCCTCATTTGTGTTCTCTAAAAGAAAACCGGAATTTCAATGCCTGCCTTTTATCCCTTCATTGACTTAGCAAATGAAAGGTATTAGTTAGCCCCAGAGTGTGTTTCTCAGGCACCTCATTTCATCCTTCCCTTTATTAGCAGGAAGTGGGATAAATGAAAAGACATTTGCAGCTAATGTTTAAGTTTTTGCCATGGTTAAGTACATTGTATATTCTATAGGATGACTCTGTATGAGAGAATTTTGGCTGGCTCTATTTTAATTTTTCTAATTAGAATTTTCATTCTGTTTACCCAACTATTTTTTTTTGGCCGAGGCTGGGTTTGAAACCCCCCCACCTCTGGCATATGGGACCAGCGCCCTACTCCTTTGAGCCACAGGTGCCACCCCTGTTTACCCAACTTTAAGTTTTGCACTTCTTCATAGTTACTATTTGTTTTCCTGAGTTTCCTGAAATTTATATTTCCAAATTTAGATTATTGACAACTTTAAATAACATTTTCTTTAACTCAATGCCAGTCATTCTAGCACTCGGGGAAGCTGAGGTTGAAGGATTGCTTGAGCTCAGGAATTTGAGAGCAGCCTGAACCAGAATGAGACCCCCATCTCTACTAAAAATAGAAAAATTAGCTGGGCCTTATGGCAGGTGCCTGTAGTTCCAGCTACTTGGGAGGCAGAGGCAGGAGGATTGCTTGAACCCCGGAGTTTGAGGTTGCAGTGAGGTAGGCTGACACCATGGCACTCTAACCTGGGGCATTGGAATGAGATTCTGTCTCAAAAGGAAAAAATTTCTAAATGAAATTGTATCTAACAGAAATTGATTCTTTAAAAATGGAGTCCTGGAGGGTAGGAGGGAGAAAAAAAAGTGGCATCACAAGTCAAGTGCATTTGTGCTGTAGTCCCAGCTATCCAGCTACTTGTGAGGCTGAGGCAGGATGATTGCTTGAGCCCAGGAGTTCAAGCCCAGCTTAGACAACATAGTGAGATCTCGTCTCTAACAAAACTCCAAACAAACAAAAAAATAAAATTAGATGATTTTATTTGATTTGCCTTTTATGGTGATTTTGCAAATTGGTTTCATTAAATTTACTTGGTGAATGTTTATGATGTTGTATTATTTTGATTACATATGAATAAAATTTACTATAGTCTCTTTAGCAATTTTGCATTTTATCCATAAACTGACACTTATCTTGGGTTACATTATTTTTTAATAAATACCATTGTTAATAGTGGCATTCCCCTAAATATTTAGAAAATTAGTATTTGTTCAGAATTCCTCTTTAATATATACTAACTAGGGGTTATTCATGCGTTCTCTTCTTTCTGTTAGTCTCTTGCATGGAAGGCTATTACTATTTTCTAAATAGTTAAACTGGTTTGAATGTTAGTTAGCTAATTTCAAAAATACTTTATATCCAAACCCTCTTATTTATCTTCTCATATATTTGCACGTACTGATTTTACATATCTAGTTTTTGGTTTTTGGCAGATTTGAGATAAGGCTAATACTTATACATTATAAGTAACACTTTAAAATGAAGGGACAGTAATTCACTGTAGCTTTTAAAAATAATTGCCTTACTTGATACTACTGCATATTTCTTTCCTTTTTTTTTCTTTTTTTTTTTTTTTGTTAATTAGGCCCAGGCAAGGTTCAAACTAGCTGCCCTTGGTGTGCAGGGCTAGTGTGCTAACCAGTGAGCTAGCACCCAGCTACTTGATACGACTTAGATGATATTTCCTTTATGAAATCCATTTTTTCATTGGTATTGATTTAAGTTATGAATGTCCCCAGTTTAGGTCCTTAGTATGTAATAACCAGGTAATCAATCTCACATCTCACAGGTTGTTTTGAGTTTCAATGCAAATATTTGGCAGTGGTTTAACATATCAACAAAGTGACTAAGTAAATCTATAAAGGTACAATTTTATTAGACATATGTCTGGAAGTCTGTCGTATTGACTGATCTTTTGGGGACTTTATAGATAAACTTTCCAAGGACATTGTTCATTTCTGCAGTCTAGTGCATAGCTTAATATTGAGGTATTTAGTATTTTTAACCTTTTGTTTTGAGGTACTTAAAAAATAGTGTTGGTTCTTGTACCATTCGTTGTTATGTTTGTCTTCATTAGTTATTGTTGTGTGTTAAATAGACATCCCTGGAGCTTATCCTCCACACTTTGTGAATCCACTCATTAATCACCAGTCACCTTTGGAGATGGGAAAATTACTTACCTGTATTTCTTTTTCTCAGAAAGCGTGCTCTGGAATGGATTCACAAATGAGCTACCCTCCTTCCCTCAAAGAGTAAGGTTTCTGCTTTACAGGATTTTTTTCTTGGGTTATTTTTCCTCTCATCTTTTGAATTTGAAAAGAACTGAGGGAAGGCACCTGAAGAAACTTCTGACATACTCACTAGGGGAGTTCCAAAGCTTGTGCTGCCCCTAGGGGCAGTGTCAGTGGCTCTTAAAGCTAGAAAGCTCATACTTGGAGTTGAAACAGGGGCTCAAAGAATCCATTTTCCCAGTGTACCTTCTGAAAGGATAAGTTTCAGGTAAGTAATTTTCTCTTACTTTGCAATATGCTTTATTTATACTTATGAAAGTACATGAGTCCAGTTCTCGAGGTACAGGAACAGCAATATTTGTTCATAGTTTAGATTCCTAACCTTTACTGAATGTCAGAAATATAAAAACTTGTAAAATAAATGTGCTTATGAGATAAATAAAATCATAATTTATTTTAAATCAACAATATTTAATTAAAGGTTCAGGTATAATCAGTTTATTGTGCTTGTGCTATCCTGTATTATTAAATAAAATCTTGAGGGTTTTTTTTTTTTTTTTTTTTGTAGTTTTTGGCCGGGGCTTGGGTTTGAACCTGCCACCTCCGGCATATGGGGCCAGCGCCCTACTCCTTTGAGCCATAGGCGCCACCCAGAAACTTATTTTTTTAATAAGAATCAAAAATGGTCTTTTGAACTCAATTTCTAAGCAGTGATTGACTAAAGTTGTGTGTGTATACACGTGTGCACATGTACGTAAATACGTATACACATACCTAACAAGCTAGGATGATGGCAACTGTTTACTTCAATGAGATGCTTTCTGTATGTATACTGGCCAGAATGCCTTGTTCAAGTATTTTTTAAATATTTGTATAATTTTTAAAAATTACCACAAGACACTTTTGAGTTGTTACAGGTAAAATATTCAGTGTAATAGATATATGTAGTGTGGATTTAGTTTCTCAACTGATATATTCTTTAGCGTCCTTCAAATATTTATATTCAGTTTTTCAGTTACTAAATGTGAGATGGCTACTAAAGAGTAACACAAAGTATATAGCAAAATACTAAACATTCACTCAAATCAGTTTTCTGTATATTTTGTCAGTGTCATTAAATCACATGCTGATTAAGTATTTTAAAGTATTTCAAACATTTCATGTACTTTTCCTTGAGAAGTAGTTTTTAAGTAAAAGTTACATAAAACAGATAGCATTTTAAGATATCAGTGCATGTTTACTTAGTACAAAAGGCAGAGATGACCAACTGTAGCCATTTTATAGCAGCTCTGAACTTGGAAGTAAGCAGAAAAGACTTTTGAGTAGCAAGTGGCTACTCCTAAGTATTAGCATTTTTCTCTGTACCTAGGAGTAGCAATTATGTTCCAGTCACATGACTTGACAGTAGCTGAAATTCACATCTATTTAGGGAGGTAGGAAAAAGAGTATGTGTTAGTAGTACAAGTCTGAAGTAGGAGCTTAAGGTCAAAGAATCAAACTACATTATACCATGATTTCCTCCAGGGATATTATTCTTACTCTGGTGACAGTGAGTCACAGTTTTCTTGTCTAAGATGTTTATTTGTTTCACAGAAGATTGTGGGCAGCTTTATCACAAGTACTTTGAAATAGAGGTATACATTTAATACCAATGAATCAATAACTTTTTATGACTGAACTTTATATTTGGCTTTGATCAGCCTTCCGACAGCCACTTGACAAATGAGAAAAATAGGTCATTATATAGGTCTTATTAGGTAATTCTCATTATTAATTATCCATGAAGTACACACATTCTTTAAAAGGAAAATAAAGCTACACCAAACTCAACTTTTGAAAGAAATGTTGGATGAATTATTTAAAACAGAGGAATTCAGTGATAAATTATCATTGTTACTTTTAAGAATTTTTTAAGCTTAGGGACTATAGCACATCTTATGGCTATGACAACATGCAGTAATCTTGGTTGTTATATTCAAAAGCAGATATTGTTTTAGACCCTATTGTTTGATTCTAGGATATCATCAGTTATAAAATGCAATATTGTTTTAATAACGGCTCTTGGGGAAAATAAGAACTGCTACATTAAGTAATTATGTATATTTTATATGAAAATTAAGGAATATTAAGGTTTATTTTGGAAAGGTGACCATCAAAGGTGATCAGTGTCAACAAATGAAGTATTAAGTTCTATGATATGTGGTCCCCTTCCTGAAAAAAGGACATCAGACAAGATTTTATAATTTTATACTGCTAATTATTTCTGAGATTTTCTTTTAGTAAGATAGACAGAAAACTTAAAAGCCTCTATTGTTTGGCCAAAGAAAGGCATCTCCTCAGATATGAGGATAGTAATTGGATATATTAACACTGCTTTGAACATGAAGCATATGACCCGTGTGGTGTATACATATGATTGGTATCCTCTAATATATTTAGAAATGTATTTGGCGAATCTTTAAAAATAAGGCAATGTAAAAGTAATGAATTTTTGGAAGAAAGGCATTGCTGAAAGATAGATTTAGTTGTATATCATAGTCGTATGTCATAGTTGAATAACAGTTCATAATTATAAATATGCTTAATTTTGATTTTCATAAGAATATAGGAGGACATAGAATTTATTTTCTGAACCTGTTTTCTGTCTTTTTAAGCTTCTTCCATTTTACTCTCTCTATTCTTTGGAGAACAGCTATACATTGAATGTTCTATGCTCATACTCTTATTGAGATCTTATGTCAGGGTAGGACTATTTTTTATATTATCCTTTTGTGTGTCCTGTTCACATCGCATAAGGCACTTGTATTGATCCTTCTCCAAGTAGTGCAAAAATGAGATAAATTTTTTTTGTTGTGGTCATAAAACTCACACAAGATCCAGTAACTCTGACCTATACATTTTTTCTGTAATAGAGATCAAATCTTTGCATCCGTACAGCAGAAGCTAAGCTTTTATTGATTTGTTACATTGAGAGAGTTTTCCTAAAACCAATTTTCTTGAATTGTATTCTCTGGGTTTACTTTTCAATATAGATTGATAGAGTGTTTAATAATGCTTCTAACTTTTAAGCTATTTTGTTTCCTCTAAGGTTCCAACAATTTGAAGTAGTTTTTAACATCATAAAACATTGATGATGTGTCATTTCTTTATTACCTTCCCAAATAATGCCTTTTATTTTTATTTATGAGGGCTCTTGGGAATGATTCTCTCAGAGGCTTAAGCTGTGCTTTGCCTTTCATGAGAACTGAAATTATTTGGTAAGCGCTTGCTTTCTTTTTAGCTTCTAATTTTTCCCTATTTTATTTTGTACATGATATTTGTTTCAAGGTCAAAGGTTCCGTTACAGTTACTATGATGAATCCCAGGGGGAGATTTATAGATCCATTGAACATCTAGATAAAATGGTAAGTCTTTCAGGTGTGGGGTTTTAATGCTCTAAGGATTTTTCTTTAATTTCAGATTAGTGATTCAAGACTTAATATGTTGAAATATTCAGTGGAGTAATTTTTCCCTGTTGTTAAATGTATAAAATGTAACATGTCAACATATGAATATTAACTATAAGAATAATCCCTGTTCTAGTAGTAATGTCCTACATCATAATTTTATTTGATTGATAAGAATATTTATGAATGGTTAGATACGGAGTTTAAGTAACTTGGAGAAGCTTCTTAGCCTTAGGGTATACGATAATATACTAATGCCATTACTTACTCTTAAGCAGTGGTAACCAAGGCAGATGACAGTGTGTCTTGACTCTAATTCCTGTGTTTTTAATGGCTGCCTGAATATTTCTTTTGACTCTTTTTGAACTGTGTTGTTTCTTACAACTTATTAAATAACTTAGTCTATTTTTAGTTTTGGTAGCAGGTAGTTTTTATTCTTGAGCGATGCTAGAGTTTTTATTAATTAACTAATAAAAAGTTGTCTTCTGTGGGAGAAACTATATGTAGACTTATTTTGTAAATAAACCTAAAATTTTTAAATGTTTTATTGTAAGTTTTTATTTTTTAATTATTTTTTTTCTTCTGGGAATAAAGGCATCATAGTCTTATGCCAGTATGCAGTAATTCCAGCATATATAAAATTTTGCTGACTTAAATCTTGTCTACTTATACTAAAGGGACTTATAGAATACTTTGATTTATTTTAAAATTCCAGGCATGCTTATTTTAGAACTGCTTTTGACTTTTTCCTTCCTATTTTCCAGAACTTTTAAAAATGAACTGAAAAGTGAGATTCATGATTTTAAACATAATAAATTTGAATCATTGCTGTATTTCTGTAAAATCTCCTATAAATGAGGTTATTATATATCTAATTTTATTTTTGTTTTGATTTTCATTGATCTTAAGTGTATATATTGACATTTGTGCTTTAAGTTTCTATGGCCTGTAGCCTTTTGTCTTTATTAAAAAGAGCTATAAAAAAAGCTTCAGAAAACAGAATTACTTATATAAATGCAAATAATTTGTTTTTCTCTCTCCTCTTGTCTTTTGCCCTTCCTATAATTTCTTAGTTTATTATTTTACTTTTGGCCATTTGGATTTTTCTTAAGTGGAATTTTAATTTGTTGTCTTAAACATAGAATTTTAAAATATAATTATATTTTTACCCAGTTTAGGAGTACAGTAGACATTGATCCTACTGGTTTTTTTTTTTTTTTTCCTTTTTTGAGACAGAGTCTCTCTATTAACGTCTGAATAAGGTCGATACATAGTGATTGGTTATGCTTCATAAGGTATTTATTTTATTTGTTTTTTGGAGACAGAGTGTCACTATGTGGCCCTTGGTAGAGTGCTGTGGCATCGCAGCTCATAGCAACATCTAACTTGTGAGCTTAAATGATTCTCTTGTCTCAGCCTGCCAGGTAGCTGAGACTACAGGCGCCCACCACAACGCCCGGCTATTCTTTTGTTGTAGTTGTCATTGTTATTTGGCGGGCCTGGGCTGTGTTTGAACCCTCCATCTTCAGTGTATGTGGCTGGTGTCCTAGCCGCTGAGCTATAGGTGCCGAGCCCATTTTTTTCTTGAAGGTAATATGGTAGTCATAGTACTTACGTGAATTTTTTTTTTTTTTTTTTTTTTTTTTTTAGACAGAGTCTCAAGCTGTCATCTTGGGTAGAGTGCTGTGGCATCATAGTTCGTGGCAACCCCCAGTTCGGGCTCAAATCATCCCTCTTGCTTCAGATTTTCTATTTTTAGTAGAGGCGGGGTCTTGCCTTTTGCTCAGGCTGGTCTTGAACTTGTGAGCTCAAGCAATCCACCTGCCTTGGCCTCTCACAGTGCAAGGATTACAAGTGTGAGCCACGGCACCTGGCCTTGAATTTTTTTAAATTAACACAAATAATTTTGATATCTACTCATAAACATAGTTTTAAATATAGCAGAACTATCACTAACTTTCTCTGTGACCTTTGAGTGATGATTTTAATTCTCCAGACCTCTTGTCCTCTCTGTAAGAAGAGAAACTTAGACTAGGTGGTCTCTAAATTATCTTTAAATTCTATCAGCCTATAAGTCTGCTATCAGTTCAAATCAACTTTACCAATATGTGAGGCTTTATGCGTGTGTTTAATACAAGATTATTTAGTCTAAAGTAGGTAAAATATTTAAGTAAGGAATCTGGATTTATAAGGAACCTATGAATAGGATATATCATATACCATACTTTATTAAAGCCATTCAGTCAGTTAACTCTTTTTTTGGCTTCTAGTTTTAGTCTTTTTATTCTGAGTTTTGTTAGTTTCCTCTGAAAACATTTTGTTTCTATTGCCATTTATTTTATTCATGTAGTAAATGGTTAATGGTTGTCACAGCAAATATTTAATGGGTGTTTACTATCTGTATGGTACTGTGTGAAGTATGGGAGATACTAAGAAGAGAAAATATGGTTTCCAACTTAGTGCGACTTAACAGCCTAGTGGTTGAACAGACTTAACAAAGAAGCCATTACAATAGTGAGACGTCAGGTAGAATGAAAGTACTTTAGTAATTGATTAGCCACATCATGTTAAAGGAGTGAAGGAATGTAGGATTGATTTCTGGGTTTCGTGCTTATGTAGGTGTTGTTAGTCACTCATACATGGAATGTAAGGGAGCAGATTTAAGGAAAGAAATGAATTCAATTTTAGATGTGGCTTTTGTGTTTACAACTGCACTTTTCAATACTGAAGCCACTATCTGCATATATTTATTGAGCACTTGAAGTGTGTTAATAAGACTTGAGAAGTACTGTGAGTGTAAAATACACACTGAATTTTGAATTCATGGTATACAAAAATAAAATATCTTAAAACCAATATTTTATCTTGATAACATAAAATTATATCTTAGATCATGTACAATAAAATATATTAAAATTAATTTTACCTCTTTGATTTTATTTTTTAATATGGCTGCTAGAAAATTTAACATTATATATATGGCCTGCCTTATATTTTTATTGTGGCGGTGCTGATTTAGAACATGAAGGCAGGTTTAGATGAAGATAAACATTTTGAAATCATTGGTAAATAAAGGGTAGATAGAAAGAAATGATATTAAAGTAATTTTTCAGATAGACTGATTTCTAGAAAGAGTAATAGAGTGGGAAGAAAAGAGGGGTTAGGTCATAGGGACATATCCACATTAACGGGGTGAAGAGCTTAAGAAGAGCCAGTGGAATTGTGCTCAGAGGAAACTGAGAATGAGTGGTAACACCGGGAGGAGGGAGGAAGAGTATAAAATGCTACATAGAATTGAATTAAATCAAGAACCTCGCAAGAGCAGTTCAGTTGATAGCAGAAGGTTTTAGAAGTTAAATTGGAAAGAGGAGACGAAAAGCAACTGCCAAAATTTTTCTCTCCTAGTTTGACTGTGATAGAAAGGAGCAGTATTTGCATGTTAACTGGTTTGTGGATGAGATGTAGGAAGACATAAAGGAAGACTTTTTATTAAAGATGGAAGTTGAGATCACTTTAAAATTTTCAGTGATGTTAATTCCTAATTTTAGGTCTTGGAGAGTTTCAACTCTCAAGATTATATTTGCTATGTGATTCCCATTTCTGCTTTGTGTACTTCCTTATCTTTCTTTTTATTCATTTAGGAAAGAATATCCAAAAGGAGGATTGGCTGTGTATATGTAAAATATAAATTATTAGTGGTATGCATGTAAATTTTTCCTTAATTAAAATTATTTTTATTTTGTTTAACCATTCAGAAAATAATTTTTTTTTTTTTTTTTTTGGAGATAGAGCCTCAAACTGTTGCCCTGGGTAGACTGCTGTAGCATCACAGCTCACAGCAACCTCCACCTCCTGGGCTCAAGCGATTCTCCTGCCTCTGCCTCCCAAGTAGCTGGGACTACAGGCACCTGCCACAACGCTTGGCTATTTTTTGGTTGCAGCCATTGTTTTTTAGTTTGGCGGGCCCGGGTTGGATTCGAACCTGCCAGCTCAGGTGTATGTGGCTGAGCCCAGAAAATAATTTTGAAAGGTATTTCAGTATTAAAAATTTCCAAAGTAAATAAGTATTCCTAGAAGTGGTTTTTAGCAAGTTTGCTCTAAATTTTATGAAAAAGCAATGCTTTTCATACCCAAACTAGGAAGAATAACTCCAGCCAGGACTACTTTCTCAAACAGTGTACATACCAGCTACTTGCTGGATATTTCCTTTTGGTTGCCTTACGCACAGCTCAGACTAAACATGTTCAAATTGAACTGCTTTCTCTTCACAAAATCCTGTTCTCAAAGGCTTTCCCAATTCAGTTGATGGCAGTCATGTCCTTCCAATTCCTAACTGGTCTTCTTAAACCTACTCTTGTCTTCTTCAGTCTCAAGTACCTTAAAGTAAGAATCAAAGCAGACTTTTTGAAACCTAAATCAAAGCATGTCACTTTTCTGCCTCATACCCTAACTAACCCTACTAACCTCATGCCAGTTAGACTAAAAGCTAGTGTCTTTACAATGTGTGCACTGGAAGGACCAACATGATTTGCACCCATCGAAGGTAAAGAGCCTCTAGTTCTCTCTTAGTTTTAATCTTTGTTCACTCTGGTATGGACACACTGGTCTCCTTACTGTTCTTAATAATGCCATGTATGTGCCCAGGTTCTGGCTTATGCCCTTTTTGCACTTGACTGTTTCTACCTCAAGTTTTTGCTCAGCCCTTATCCTTCAGTGGGGGCATTCTGAGTAGCCCATTAATTTTGCATCCTGCCTTCAACCCTTATAGCATTCCCAGTCTACCTTACCCTGCTCTATGTTTCTTCTAAAAATCTAAATAATTACTTATTACATTTTTGTCAGTATATTTGTTCTCTGATGTGTCCATAGTATCTAGCATAGTGATTAGAACATAAGTAGCTTCCTAGTAAATATTTTTCATATGAATATTATATTGAATGAATATAATCTTCCTTTATGACAATTAAAAACATGCATATCCTTAATGTATTTGTAAATAAAATAATAATAATTTATGATAAATATGTATTTAAGAATTGAATGTCCCAGGCACAACTATATTAGAAGACACAATGAAGTCGTTAGATGTTTATGCATAGTATTAATACATGTACAACAGCTATAAATACAAAATTTGTACAGGTATATTGTATTTGTGACTCATATTACTAAGGGCTATTGCTGGGTGATTCGAATGTTCAAAAATGCTGAACAATTCTTACTAAAGTTACAAATAAAACTAAGTATAGTCTTCCCTCACTTTACATGATGGTTTCACTCCTGAGAAATCCACAATATATTAAAATCAAAGCAAAATTTCTTTGCTTGTATATAAGATGGAATTAAGGTATAGGTAATTAGAAGCAGGTTTTTCTGCCTAAATGGACTTGTGAAAGTCTTACGGATGGAGAAAAGTTCTTTGTGTATGAGACTGTCCTGTATCAGCTTCCCTGGAATCCCACTGAATCCCAGCAGCATCTCCTAATTCAGATGAATAGTTGTTCAGTGATATTATCCTGCTTTATTTTTCTTTTCTTTGTTCTTTTTTTTTTTTTGTTTTTGGCCGGTGTTGGGTTTGAACCCACCAACTCCAGCATATGGGGCTGGCGCCCTACTCCTTTGAGCCACAGGCACCACTGCTTTATTTTTCTTTTTAGTACATTTGTTTTATCTGGTGACTGACTTCTCTATCAGATTATAAGCTTCATGAGAACAGGGATTTTCTCCATTTTGTATCCCAGTGCCTGTCAGTGAGTGCTCAATGTATGTACTTGTTGAATGAATGGATGGATAATTGGATGAGGAGAGTGGTAAAAATGAAACCAGAGTCTAGAGCAGCCATTTTGAAGGATTTTAAATAGGGCAATGAAAAAATCTGTTTGGCTGCAGTAGTGAATGGGTTTGAGGGAGGCTAGAGGAGATAAGCATGGACCAGTTAGGTATTTCATGTAAGAAATGATGCTAATTTAGGCAGTTTTGGTGGGGTGGTGGTGTTGGAAGAGAGGGATATAAGTGTTGATAGTATATTCAGGAGACAAATTGGTTATAGATAGGTCTTGGAGATGGATTGAACTTCGGGGCTGGGGGAAGTGTTGAAGACGACTCCTAAATTTCCAGCTATGTTGCTGGTTGTTTAGTTGTACTGCTCACTCAGGTTAGAAGAATAAGAAGAGGGGGCCAGATTTTGAGGAGGCAAGAATATGATAAATTTTATTAGGAATTTGATATATTGACTGTTGCTTTTAAGACATCTAAGTGGAGATATATTTGGATTTTCATTTTGCCAACTATATTTGTGGTCTGAGGTGCTGGTGGAGATATGGCAGTAAATAAACATGGCCTGTGCTTTCATAGAACATTAATTGTACTGTGAGCTGTGACACCATGGCACTTTACCCAGGGCAGTATAGTGAGACTCTATCTTAAAAAAAAAAATTTTTTTTTTCAGAGAAGGTTAAGCCACTTGCCCTAAATCATAGAGAACAAGAACTGGGAAGTGCAAATTCTAACCCAGCCTGTGCCCAGAACCCAGTCCCTAATAACTAGTTAACATTGCTTTCTTCAGCTGTTGTTGAACTGTACAGCAAATTCATACAGTTTGCCTCTGCTACAAATGTATAGTACCTAAGAGTGGTGGAAGCTGTGGTGAAAGAGGAAGGCAGAGATTTGATAATGTAAGGCTTTATAATGGAGGGTAAGTACTTTAGGTAAGTACATTAGGCAGTGAAATAATGTAACTTACATTATTTTGAAGGTCACTCTGGTGGTTGTTTGAAGAATGGATTCTTCAGGAGAGTTTGAAGTAGTGACAACCGGCAATAGTAAGAGGAGAGATGATAGTAACTTAAAATTAGGGTGATGTTGGTGGAGATGAAGGGAGTAGAGTTGAGATCTTTTCACATATAAGAGCCAAGAAGGCTTTGCTAATGGGCTGTTTTGGTTTTGGAGCTCAAGGGAAGGGATCAGAATTAGAGAAGTAAGTTTGAGAGGTCCCAACAAGTAATTAAGCCAGAGGAGAGATGATATTTTCTATTATATTAATAGTAATCCTTAATCCTGTCATTACAGTTGTAATTATTTGTGAAGCTTTTTTGAAATATAATTGCCCGGCTTGGCACCTGTGGCTCAAGTGGCTAAGGTGCCAGCCACATACACCTGAGCTGGCGGGTTCAAATTCAGCCTGGGCCCACTGAAGAACAACGGCTGCAACCGGGCATTGTGGTGGGCACCTGTAGTCCCAGCTACTTGGGAGACGGAGGCAGGAGAATCACTTGAGCCCAGGAGTTGGAGGTTGCTGTGAGCTGTGATGCCACGGCTCTCTACCCAGGGTGACAACTTGAGGCTCCGTCTCCAAAAAAACAAACAAACAAGCCCCCCCCCCAAATATATATATGTATATGTAAATTGCCCATCCCCATCCCTGGAGAACCTTTTTCAGTAGTAAATGGAAAGAGTCCAAACATCTTTATTTCTAAATTAACTTAGGCGAATTTGAATTGGTCTATATAGCTCTTGACGTTTTGAAGTAGAACAAAATTTTCTATTTGTCTCCTCTTGCCGTGTTTTACATTCCTCCTTAAATAATTTGTGTGCTTCAATCAGGCAAGTCCAGGAAATACTTAATTTTATAAATGTAAGAATGTATGAATCAATGAAATTGATGCTTTTAGTGCAAAGATTTTTTTTTTTACAAAACATTGTTTTACCTGATGGTAAAGTCACCGAACATGTTATCCTTGGGAAGTCTGAAATTTGGTCACATTTAACTACTTTGCTATTCTTTGTTAGTCTGCTGTATAATTTTTTAGTCTTTTAGTTTTTCTTTTTTCCTCTGTATTGAGTGTTAGTTTACCATAAGAGGACTATTTCGGTTTGTCTTGAAGTAAATGATCAGCAAGATAAATGGACCTTAGTTTCCTACCTTGAGGCAGAACAAAAAGTAACATTTACCCATTGTCAGGATTCTCATAATTTCTCCTGAGATTATTGCCTTTTTGGCTAGCTTTGTCAGAAATTTGTTTATTGATTTATTGAGTCTCTGTCACCTTGGGTAGAGTGTCCTGGCATCACAGTTCACAGTAACTTCAAACTCTTGGGCTCAAGTAATCTTCTTGCCTCAGCCTCCCAAGTAGCTGGGACTATAGGCACCTGCCACAATGCCTGGCTGGTTTTTTCTGTTTTTTGTTTTTTTTTTAGTAGAGATGGGGTCTGGCTTTTGCTGAGGCTAGTCTCCAATTCCTGGGAACAGGCGGTCCACTTACCGTAGCCTCCCAGTTTGCTAGGATTACAGGTGTGAGCCACCGTGCCTGGCCTAGAAATTTTTGTTAATTAAAAGAATAAGTTGTATACATTAGAACCAGTAAGCTTGGGTTAATTTCTAAGTCTGAATCTGATTTACCATACTTTATCAGGGGTCCTCAAACTGTGGCCTGCGGGACACGTGAGGTGGTGTGATTACATTTGTTCCCGTTTTGTTTTTTTACTTCAAAATAAGATATGTGCAGTGTACATAGGAATTTGTTCATAGTTTTTTTTTTTTTTAAACTGTAGTCCGGCCCTCCAACAGTCTGAGGGACAGTGAACTGGCCCCCTGTTTAAAAAGTTTGAGGACACCTGCATGTTCCAAATTATCAGAACAGAATTTAAAATTTTTTATTTAAATAGCCTAGAATATAATATATGAATAAAAATTGAGAATTTGTTTCATATTAGTGGGGTTGAATTTAAGATTTGATGTAATATTTCGGCTAGGTGTTTATTTTTGTGGTCAATTTATTGAGATATATTAATTTATACATAGAATTTAAAAATGGCTCATAAGTGTTCTTTTATTAGCATACATTAATTCAACTTACAAGTTAATTCTGGTGGTTCAGGTGTACCTGTCACAATATTAAAGATGGTTAGATCTAGATATGTGTATGTGTACATCTATAAACATATGTACACTCACTGATAGGCAGACTCTTATACAGGGTGTCCATAAAACTATTTTAAATCACACAAAAACTTCATGGATACCCCATATAAAGTGCCATCTTAATTGATTTTTAAAGTCAGACTTCATATTAAGAAGTCATTTTATATTATAAATGATTTGAGAACCAATAACTTAGTTTTTATGTGCAATTTTTTTCAGAGAAAACATACTTAGATGATTCTCTTATAAAGTATTACAAAAAAAGTTAGCAGTTCTGAATTGCAGTAAGTATACATTTTGAAAACTTTGATAGAGTAAAAAGTTTAAAATTAAATTTATGCTTAAAATTCATATAAAATTTTTATTTTATTTTATGTTTTTTTTTTTTTTTTTTTTTGAGGCAGAGTCTCACTTTGTTACCCTGGGTAGAGTGCCATGGCATCATCATAGCTCAGAGCAACCTCAATGTCTTGGGTTCAGATGATTCTCCTACCTCAGCCTCCCGAGTAGCTGGGACTACAGGCACCTGCCATGGCACCTGGTTATAGTAGAGACAGGATCTTGCTCAGGCCGGTCTCATGAGCTCATGAAATTCACCAACTTTGGCCATGCCTGGTCATATATAAAAATTTTATATTGTATCTGTTCAAAATTTTTTTTAATCAACAAAGTTTTACCAAATACAGTCATTAAAATGCTAGAAAACGAAACTATTTCTAAGTCTCAGAAGCAAAGTTTTTATTGCTTTTTTATTTGCTTGTTCTTCTTTTTTTTTTTTTTTTTTTTTTTTCTTGAGACAGAGTCTTACTGTGTTGTCCTTGGTAGAGTGCTTTGGCATCACAGCTCACAGCAACCTCAAACTCTTGGGCTTAAGCGATTCTCTTGCCTAAGCCTCCCAAGTAGATGGGACTACAGGCACTCACCACAACGTCTGGCTATTTTTTTTGTTGCAGTTGTCATTGTTGTTTAGCTGGCCCTGGCTGGGTTTGAACCTGCCAGCCTTGGTGCCTGTGACTGGTGCCGTAACTACTGTGCTATAGGCGCTGAGACATATTTGCTTGTTCTTTATTGCAAAATGTTTATATCTTGGAAATTAATAATGTGAAAAAAATTCATAAAGAAAATATGTAGGAAATAAACTATCTTGAAAATGTTGTGACAGAAATATGTTAAGTATGAAGTGTAGCATAAGAAATGTAGATATTGAAAAGGCTTCTTGTAATTTTATTGGCTGCAGACCTTTTTTTTTTTGTAATTAGTACTTTGCAATTTCAATAATTACTGTGACTGAAGCAGAACATCTTTAAAAATTTTGATTTTGTGAACTTTGGGTTACTTATTTGAAATATTGGCCATACTAATACATATTTTATATGTATCACAGGGTTGCATGTTGTTTTTATTTTACCACATTTTGGGTGTAAACCAATGTTTCATTATGGACATTGGTAAATTATGATTTGGCAAAGATTATCTGAAAATGTCAATTGTAGTCATTGTAATTTCTTTTTCTTTTAAATTTGTTAGTCACTTCATTTAATTTGAACATCAGCTGCTTTTATTCCTTTCTTCCTACTATTTGGAAAGTGAAAATGGTTCATATTTGTCAACTTATACTTCTTTTTTCTTGAACGTAGGCCAGTAGTTACTTAGTAGGCTTCATAACATTATTATATTACTTCTTAGTACTGTTATCTTAGGATGATATTTTCCCATGGAATTTTTTACTGTTAATATTTTATCTTTATGTCTGTCTCTTAAAGAAACTGGAATATTTTTCCATCTCACCTCCCTAAATGTATTTCTATCCTCAAGTATAAATATGTACCCTTAGTTTAAAATAGGAGTTTATAATTCTAATGATTTGATCATAATTCTAATGATTAAAAGACATGTTTCTAGCTGTTTCTTAAATGTCTCTGAAACAGTTTTGCTATTCTGTTGTGTTTGTTACTTTAGGGAGAGAGTTACTTCGGGGTGCTGATTTTTAAATTACCATTTTATTAAATGTAGATCAACTTTTTTAAAAAGGAAGATACTTGCTCTTGAATTTGCAGCTCTGTCAGTTAATAGTGCCTCTTTAGGATTGTTGCTTGGGATTTGACAACACAAGCTTTCACCTGTTACTTGGTAGAGTCAGCCCAGTGACCAGTTTGCTCATACTCCCCTACGCCCATCCCCAGAGTTAGAGAGTTAACCTTAAATCTTTGAATTTTCTGCTGAAAATGCTAAATGCCTCAGAAACCCATGTTTTTGCTGAATAGGCTTTTCATGTTTATAATGTGTGCTTTATGCCTTAGAGCTGAATGGGTAGTGACCCATTTTACTGTTCTGTATTAGGTTAAGTTTAGGTGAACAATCAAATTTTCACAATACTAGGCCCTAGGAAGCTTTCCATTGCCTGCACTTTATTTTATTTTATTTTTTGAGACAGAATCTCACTATGTCGTTCTGGGTAGAGTGCCATGGCATCACAGCTCATAGCAACATCAAACTCTTGGGCTTCAGTGATTCTTTTGCCTCAGCCTCCCAAGTAGCTGGGACTACAGGTGCTCGCCACAGTGCCTGGCTATTTTTTTGTTGTAGTTGTCATTTTTGTTTAGCAGGTAAGGCCGGATTTGAACCCGCCTGCCCCAGTGTATGTGGCTGACGCCCTAACCACCGATGTATGGACGCCAAGCCCATTGCCTGCACTTTGGACCCACTGATCTGATCTTCCAGTATTTTAAGGCATAGAAAAGTTAAATAGGCATATTTGGGGAAGCACTTTCTTTTTCATCTTCTTGGAATTTTGGCAATAGTTTTGAACTAGCATTTTTGCTGCCTTGGAATTTTGGTAACAGTAATTTCACAATTATTAGCATCAAAACCTAAGTATATATAAATAGTGTATTTGTCAGTATTCAATGTTAGTTAATGAATGCTCCATTTTTAAATTTTATTATTATTGTTTCTGTTTGCATACTTCATGAATTTTCCAATTGGAGAGGTTTACCTGTGAGAATAAGCCTTAATTTTTCTCTATTTCTTCTTATAAAGAGGCATTCCTCTTACACCATCACGTTTGTCGGAGAATTAAATGTAATGGAATTGAGTTTTGCCCTAGTAGGTACATAGCATACCTTAAGGAATTAAAATTTTTAACACATTTAATTCCTTAACTTTCATCATCTCAATTTTTTATTTTCCCTGTTGTAATTTAACCAATATACATTTTGAACTCTTTATTTAGTAGTGTATTCTCTACATTTATGACTCTATATTTTTCTATAAATGGTTTCTTGGCCAATTACTTCGAATTCTTTTTCTTCTATAAATGTGATCATTAGTTTTCTTCTCTCTGAATTCATATCAATATATAAATGTGGTAATTTTTTTGAATATGTGTTGAGATTTTAATATTAAAATGTATATTGGAATCTCATTGTCACATAATTTATTAATGCATGGAATTCTACTTAAGGTAAGCTGTCCTAGACTTCATTCAGGAGCATTAAAATTTCTTTTACAATATGTAAGCCAGTTGTAGCTACACGAGGGTGTGCAAAGAATTGTTAATATGACTCTTGTTAAACTGTAATGAATCAGAGTAGTCAGGGAGAAAACATTTAGGATTAGAAATTTAGAGCCAGAGTTTTGACTTTTTTATGTCCCAGTTCCTCCTTCATCTCTGGTAGAATTACATCTTGATTATCTATATTTATGGAAGAGATTTTCCATCTCTGCCTTCCTTTTTCTTGGATTTAGAAATATACTCCATCATTTTTTGGACACTGGAATTAGGATATTAAATTTTAACTTTTAAGTTAGTTTGTATTTCTCTGGGCTTATACCAAATGTCAGTGGAGAATGTTGACCTGGTTGGCAGAAGAAAAATCAACTTAGCATCAAAAAATGATTGCAGATAAATTGAGAGTGGCAATTCAGAGTTGATCACACATGTATATGACTATCTTTCACATTTTGTAGGAAAATTGATTTTATTTATGAAAGTCTTGAATATTCTGATAAAAGTTTTTTTTTTTTATAAAATTAAACTTTGATACTGCTACTGCAAAATTTGTATGTCACCTACTGATCATTATAACTTTTCAGATGCTTTTTAAATCATGGGTGTTCATTTGATTATTCTCAGTGCTTATACACCATGCCTGTTTTGTTAAAACATGAAATTTAAAAACCACATAGACTATACCAGTTAAGTCTCCAGTTGAACCATCATTTACATTTTGCCACGAGGATATCAATTCATTTCATTGAACACAAACAAAATAGTTTACCTGAATAAGAAAAGAATGTAAGGTAATTGGTGAACGAACTAGTTAAAATCAGTGGTTTATTTCCCTGACTCGGTGAGTTAAATTTTCTCTATATTAATGAATTATAAATACATTATTTGAATATATTTGGAGAATGCAGAATTTATTTTAAACAAGCATTCAACTCATAGTGGTTATTTTCATAGTAGTTAAAAATTTTTTTATTCTGAATTAAAAATTTGAAAGTAAGACATTCTAATTTCAACTAGATAAACTTCCCATTATTAAACTTGTTCATAAAGGATCTATATTGCTTAAGCCTTTATCATTCTTTCATGAGCATTAAATTAACAGAAATATTTTAACTGTTTTCCTAGTTCTATAGCATTTTTATTACTGGTAATTTAAAATGCCTTATATTGTATTCATATTGAAGTATATGCTATGAAATGTTTGAATTGCAATTAACTTGATTTTTTTTTTTTTTTTTTTTTTAGACAAAGTCTCAAGCTGTTGTCCTGGGTAGAGTGCTGTGGCCTCACAGTTCACAGCAACCTCAAACTCTTGGGCTTAACTCTTGGGCTAAGCGATTCTCCTGCCTCAGCCTCCCAAGTAGCTGGGACTATAGGCGCCCGCCACAGTGCCTGGCTGTTTTTTGGTTGTAGTTGTCATTGTTGTTTGGCAAGCTCTGGCTAGATTTGAACCCGCCAGCTCCAGTGTATGTGCCTGGCATCCTAACCACTGAGCTACTGGTGCAGAGCCGTTAATTTGATTTTTTTCATGCCAGTGGCAGGAAAAATATAGTGGATATGAAGAAAAACAGTTATAAATTAGATTTAATTCTGGATTTCATATAAACAATTCACAGCATATTTACTTATATGAATTTTCTTTATATAAGGAAAATATAAAATTATGTAATTTTTGAGGATACATACATATTAAAAAATTATGTAATTACATATTAAATTATACACTAATTTAATATTACATTAATATTATTAATTATATATTAAATTACATATTAAAAATTATGTAATTTTTTAATAAGCTAAATGACAACTAGTAAAGGTAGTATTGGAAACAAATCTGGAGAGTAGAGAAAATAAACTAGAGACTAGAAGTTTTCTGTCCAGAGATAGTTGAGTGTGATGAGATTAATTTTGATGAATAAGTTTGATGTTTTATAAGGCTTATTTAATATGTTTTTTGTGTCTCCTTAATTAAAAAATTATTTTAGCTCTAAGTAACAATTTTAAAATATAATTAGGAAGTAATAAATTTTGTCCTTTCTCTCTCTCTCTCTCTCCTTTTTTTCCTCTTCTTTTTTTTAGGGTATGAGTATTATAGAACAATTAGACCCTGTATCGTTTAGCAATTACTTGAAGAAATACCATAATACTATATGTGGAAGACATCCCATTGGGGTGTTATTAAATGTGAGTATCCTTAGGGACTTTAACATTTGATCATCTGATGTTCCAAAATTTTTTAATTGTTATTGTGACTCATTCTCATAATTGTTTAAGTTTCTTTCTAGTACCTTTAACATAATTTGGATTTCCATTCTTTTTGGTTACTTGAATAAAGTTATTTATCACTGGAATACAGAATACTTTGTGTTTAATGCAGTGAGTTATTTACAATAGAGACCTGTATTTTCTCTTGACTCTTAGTTCCTCCCAATATGCCTTTTAAAAATATAAACCAAGTGTTCTTTCAAGAGATATAGTTTTACTAATTTGGGGGATTTTGCTTAGTGTTCTAGACTGTATAACAAAATGAATGGAAGATCTTGCTCTTGAACTTTAGATGTTCATAATCTAATAAAGCAAGACAGATGACATATATGTTTTTCTTGTTAAATGATAATGTTTATTTTATCTTTAATCATCTCATTAAAGATGGTAATGTTTATTTAAGGTAAGAGACAGAAGTTTTGGTAAGCTGGATTTTAGGAAGAGATATAACATTAGTTTTTCTTCTAATAAATAAAACAGTATGGATTTCCTGAAAGAAAACGTGACACTCTGTAAGATTACAAAGTGGATACTTAGGAATGAGAGGGAGAAGGAATAGTAGGCTCATTTGTTTGGAGAGGCAGAGAAATAATGGAGAAGGGTGAAGTCCAGTGTCATTTTGATGGGATTTGAAAGATAGTATAGCGTGGGTTTTTCTCTTAAGCGGTATTGATTGACTAAAAGAAAAGACTCTTGAAAGCTTAACCTAATTTCTGAAATTTCAGTTAGGATAAACTGTATGAATCTCCTAAAGTCTAAATTGAATCAAATAAAAATTTTCCTATAAAGTAAACAATGAACCAGCCCACAATTGAAGTAAAAAGTTAGCATGTACCTCTTAGATCTGCAATTCAATTTGTATACATTTCAAATTTAGCCAAAGTCAGAGAAAGAAAAAAAATTCAACATATTAAGGCAGAATGGCCAGGATTTGATTTATAGAATAGAGAGAAATAGATTTTTTTTTTTTTTTTTTTGGCCGGGGCTGGGTTTGAACCCGCCACCTTCGGCATATGGGGCCGGTGCCCTACTCTTTTGAGCCACAGGCACTACCCAGAAATAGATTTTTTAAAATTTAAAAAGTGACCCTTTTATTTACAGGGAAAAGTAGGGCAGATTATGATTGATACTTAATTATCAAGAAACTAGACGAAAAGAAGTTCTTTGAGAGAACGAAATAAGGAATTCTGTCTTCTACTTAATACGATGCAGTGAGAAATCCAAGGAACAGAAGAGTGAAAGAGCAGTCAGTCTAGGCTTTGACTGTGAAGTAGATAGAGTCAAGTAACATTCAAAGAGTGTTCACTTTTTATGTCTGTATTAACCAAATTTTTCTTTTTCTAGGCTATCACAGAGCTCCAGAAGAATGGAATGAATATGAGCTTTTCCTTTTTGAATTATGCCCAGTCAAGCCAGTGTAGAAACTGGCAAGATAGTTCTGTGAGTTATGCAGCTGGAGCACTCACGGTCCACTGAAGCTCTGAATCCTCAGGGATGCCACCTGCACATTCTCATATTCTGTCCGGGGTCCCAGCCTAGCCTTTACCAAGATACTGGTCCTGGTTTGGGGGGATTCTGAAACCTCAAACTAATAGAACTTTCTTCTTTTCTAGTAGGTGTAGTCCTTCCTTAATTTCAACTCATTAAAAAATGCTTTATAGTTTAGGGCAGTGGAAGGAAGGCTGGCATCAAAATATTTTGATCAAAAAAGATGATAATGTAAAGGCCCAGTTGTGGCAGACAGTTTTTTGAGAGTAACTTGTAAAGCATTTACCATATCCTAAATTTGCACTCTTTGCAGACTTGTGCACATATATTCCGCTTTCAGAATAGTTTTGCAAATTGTACACAAACAAAAAAAGGTGGAAGCTTTTTAATAAAGAAATTCTGCATTTATAAATGATCTGTATTAGAATATAATAAATCTCCAGTTATAGTCAATTACTACCCGTGTTGTACAACAGATACCTTCTATTTTAGTTGCTAATAAAGGGCTACACAACTCAAAATAGTCTGATTTAAACTTATTGCTCTGTGGTATATTTGAAAATCGTTTTTTAATAATATCTCAGAATTTTTGTTAAAAATGGTAAATCTCAGCTCTTATGTAAAAATATGTTAGGATGTATTTTATATTTTACATATTTATCTGATTTTTTTTAACCACAGAAATTAGAATCACATCATCTTAAAGCTGACTTTTAAAATTAAATGCAGTTTGCCTTTTTGTGTGTGACGTTCCTTTATATCATTATATCCTAACAGAACATATATTCAAGATTGGTAACAACACAGATGTAGTCCTTCAAAGATCATATTTGATAGTCTGCAAATGAGAAAGCATTGAAGAGTGTTCTTATAGTTTTTCAGATCATTGCAGAGCATACGCTGCTATGCTTTTTTATTACTTTAAGCTATTTGGGTTTTTTACTTGAATTTTTAGCAAGAAATCATTAACAGTAACAACAACATTAAATCACTGGATTTTCTTATAGTTTCATAATTTTTTTTTGTCATAAATTTTGGTGCGGCTCTTCCAACTAAAATAATGGTATGATGTTGTATTATTTCCTTTGTTTAGCATAGACTAATTCTACTCACTTTGGCAAAAGAAAAAATGTAATTCAATTAGTTATTTGGCTACTGAGCATGTACTACATTATTATACCCATTTTTATCTAACACTAGGTATCTACATTACCTTGGAGAGTGTTTGTGTCTTCAGTGTTATGCCAGAAAAGCAAATAATTTTTAGATGCCTTGTGCCAATATTATTTAAAGATTTGCATTCCTTATTTATTAAATTTCAACTTTATACACTCAAGAGTGAGATGAAATAATGTTACCTTTTAGGTTCAAAATTACCTACCCATGTTTGTGTGGAAATTATATTCTTACACATTAGTGATTTATTTTCTATCTCTTAGATTACTTTTAGTACTCTAAATCCTTCCTTGTTTAATATGGACTATAAAAATTTTCAAAGTTACTACAGAGGGAATTTTAAAATGTTTTCTGAGTATGAAAATAACATGATTGTTATAGAAAATCTGGAAAAATGCTAAAAGGTATAAAGAAGAAGAAAAATTATCTGCCATCTCACTACCCAGAGATAACACTGTTACTATTTTTTTGTATTTCCTTTCAGTCTTTGTCTATGCTATTTATGAGTGTGTGTATATAATAGCAAAGGTGAGATTATACTGACCATATAGTTATGTACCCTGTTCTTTACTACTTAACTTGGTATTATAAGTCCTTATGTCTTTAAAAATGTGATTTTAGCAAATGGCTGCATAATATTCTAATGTATTACTATACCATAATTTAACACTTCTCTCTTTGGATATTAGGTTGTTTCTGATCTTTCACCATTATAAATAATAGTGGGATGGATATCCTTGTATGTAAAATTTGAACTCTATATTAGACTCTTTTTTTAGGATGTATTCATGGAAATGGAATAAGTGGTTTAGACAGTCAGAACTTTGTAGGTTCTTTAAAATATTGCCAAATTACCCTTCAGAAAAATTGTGCCAAATTAGCAATGTATGAGTACCCATCATACTGCCCCTTTAATAATATCATTATTTTTTCTAACTTTTTGAAAAATTTGTTGAATAATTGGTTGTTTATTTGATCGTTCTAATAAGAGTTGCTTTATAATTAATCATTTTTTGGTCTTTTTATAATCTTATAGTTTATATAAAAAAGACGAGAGGTTTGCCTAGGTGGGTAGACTGTACTTTTAGGAGTATGTTTACTACAGTCTTAAAACTCTAGAAGCTGGGCATGGTGTTGTATGTGTATAGTCCCAGATACTTGGGAGGCTGAGATAGGAGGATCATTTGAGCCCAGGAGTTCAAGACCTGCCTGGGTAACATAGTGAGACCTTATCTCAAAACAAACAAAAACCTATAACCTCTGGTATATTTTACTATCACTCTACACTTTTCTAGGATATGAACATGCCTTCCATAGAAGACATGCTCTACTTTTGTAGAAGTAAAAAGTATTCCAAACTGATAGTTGACTGTTGAGTTCTAGTTCTGTTTCTGCCACTAATTTACTAATTAGTTCTCTGAACCTAATATTTGTGTCATATTGAAATTTTTCATCTGTAAAATGTAGAGGTGATCTCTTAAGTATTTTCTAGTTTCAAGGTACTTTGATGTCATGACTTAATTTTTTTAGAGATTGTGATGTCACTTATGTTAAATATCTACATGATAGATTAGAGATATTTTGATTTCTCCTTTATATACATGAAAATGAAAGTCTTATTATTTAACACAAAAGGGAAATTAATTTGCATTATTTAATGCAGTTAATATTACATAAATTGTTAAACTTAAGCTTTTCTACTTTAAGTGCCTTTAAATGTGTTTTGTAATTGGAATCTAAAATGTAAAGGAAATTATTATGTAGTTCCATACAGTTGTTTCTTTGTTATATACTTTTGAGTGTTTTGTAGCAACTTTTATTTAACCTTCAATTACTCAGAGCAGCATATTCATGGATTCTTCACTATTTCACTAGGGAATCCTTGAGAAATGTATGTTAAAGAATAGCTCATTGTGCAGGTAAGTAAGTGCTCTGTCTTGGGTGGGCAACAAGTCTTCATACAGATTAGGATAAAGAACTATTCAGATTTCAGTATTTATATTTAGGTGTTTCTATATTAATGGCTGGTGTTCTGAGCTAGTTGATGATGGTTGTTACAGATCTCAAATACTGCTCTTGTAGCAAATAGTTTATTCCCCTAGGTTAGGAGTTGGTAAGTGTTTTCTATAAAAAGGACGAGATAGTAAATGATTTGAGCTTTGCAGGCCATATAGACTCTGTACTGAGTATTCTTCTTTGCCATTGTAGCACAAAAACAGCCATAGACAATGTGTAATCAAGTGAATGTGAATTTGTTCTAATAAAACTTTATTCATACAAAGATGGTGAGTTTGATTTGGCCTGCGAGCTTAATTTGCTATCTTCTGTTCAAAATGGTGGTGTTTTTAGTTCAAATAGTTGGCTAATAATCTAGGCTACGAAGAGTAATTGTATATTTCTGCCATCCTAAGTATGTCTTAATCTGATATATAAATTTGTTGGGTTTGAGTGTTATTTAGGATCATAAAGGTAAATGGGAAGTGGATAAGGGAAACTAAGGACTCTTGTGGATTAGCATTAAGGAACTTTGAAGAACTTTTCTTTGCTGGAGCCTATGGGGAGGTTTACTTTGCTGCTGTAAATTAACACAGTGATCAATGGAGGTTATGATTGGTTTTTCCAAATTCTTTTTTTTTTTTTTTTATTGTTGGGGATTCATTGAGGGTACAATAAGCCAGGTTACACTGATGGTTGTTCCAAATTCTTTACGTTATTCTAAGGGGTTGGCTATCTAGATGATAACAGAAAATAGACCAGATAAACTTTTGTATCTGAGTGTTGAGAGGTTGCTGTGAGCTGTGACGCCACGGCAAACTACCGAGGGCGACATAGTGAGACTTTGTCTCAAAAAAAAAAAAAAAAGGAAAGAAAGAAAAGAAAAAAGAAAATAATTACCATCTTCCATTAGCATCTTAAAAATGCTTTATGTCTCAATATAAAGGACATAAAGTCAGGATAACAGAATAATTTAACTTGA
>CAUYPK010027552.1:0-27727 GCA_963574355.1 Loris lydekkerianus
CATGAAAATAAATAAGCAACCCAACTATACCACAAGACTATGAGGAAAGGACCAAGGAAGGGGAAGGGGGGGGGGAGGTTTGGGTGGAGGGAGGGCGATGGGTTGGGCCACATCTATGGTGCATATTTTTATCTATAATAACAATAAAATAATAATAATAATAATAATAATGCAAAAAAAAAATAAAAAAATAAAAAAATAATAAATAAATAAAAAGTCCCCAAACAACATATGCTGGCATGGATGCAGAGAGAATGGAATGCTGTTCCATTATACTGTTGGTAGGACTGCAAACTAGTGCAACCTCTATGTATGGGGATAACTCAAAGAACTTAAAGTAGACCCACCATTTGATCCAACAATTCCACTATTAGGTATATACCCAAAGGACAAAAGGTCATTTTACAAAAAGGACACCTGCACTCAAATGTTTTTAGCAGCACAATTGACAATTGCAAAGATGTGGAAACAACCCAAGTACTCATCAATACATGAATGGATTAATAAAATGTGGTATATGTATACCATGGAGTACTACTTAGCAGAAAAAAATGTGGTGATCTAGTATCTTTTGTGACAGCTAGATGGAACTGGAAATCATTCTTCTAAGTGTAACAACACAAGAATGGAGAAACAAACACATGTACTCAATACAAAATCACAACTCATCGTAACTAATCTAATGCTTAGAGGCACATATCAAAGTAAGTCTCAATGAAAACCAAACTGGGGGAGAAGGGAGGAGAGGATTGGTAAATTAATACCTATTTGGTACAGTGTACACTATCTGGGTACTTTGACTCAATGTGTACAAAAATAAAGTATGTAAACAAAACATGTACCCCCTAATATTCTGAATTGTTTTAAATATTAAAAAAGGAAAAAGAAAAAGAAATATTTGGAATGGTTTAAATATGGTTAACTGTTGTCAAATGTAGAAAATTATCACCTGAGGTAGGAGGGCTTAGGAAAATCAAGGAACTTAGAATTCCAAATTGTATCAGTTATATCAATCTATTATGTCAATCTATTTATTTAATTTAAACAATCAATTGCATCAATGTATTTAATCACAAAGTTCTATTCTCTTGTCAGAGTGAAGATACACTCAGATATAGCCAGAGGTCCCTCCTGAGCCGAGCCCATATGGGGTGCTTTACCAATAAGATGTTTATTATTATAGATGCACTTGTAACTTATTCAGATCATAACTGAGAGAATGAAACTTAAAGCTTATATTTTACCACTTAGCATATTTTGTGCTTACTGAGAATAAGTAATAAAATCAGAATGAACACTTCTCTTAAACTCTAATTTGTCAAAACCTATGTTTACTTATGAAACTTCATTTAAAAAGAAAATTATGATCACCTCAAGGGCAGAAACTGTGTTTTTCATTTATTATTATTGAATGGAATTGAATCATTTTAGCAAACATGGAAGTGATTCAAGGCCATTCACCAAATGTCATTATCTTTATACCACATTTATTAAATGTGCACCATGAGTCAGACACTAAAGCAATACAGAGAAAGGAAACATAATTCCCCATCTTTTAATAAACATGTACTGAGTATCTTCTTTGGACCAAGACACTATGAAGGTGCTGGAGATACATGGTAAATATGACATGAATTCTGTTGCCAAGGAGCTCATAGTTGAAAGAAGCACCAGAGCCCACATATATGGATCATTCATGAAGCCAAGTAAGACATTATGTAGCCAAGTACTAAACACAGTAGTTTGGCAAAGACTGTAAGTGAATAGGAACTACATGAAGCAGAGGTTAACAAGGCTTGTTTTTAACAGAAAAGACTTGATGGGGAAGGCTGGACTTCATCTGCCCTTAAAGACTGGGATAGATTTCCATAGATGGAGAGTGGCCAAGAGGGCATATCAAATGGGGAGAAAGTGAGCAAAAGATCTTAGGAGGTGCAAGTAAACACAGTGAGTTGAGACAATAATATGGAACCTGGATTGGCTGGGAGAATGATGGTAAGCAAAGGAAACAAAGAAAGACAGGGTAAAGTTCAATGGCAATGTCCCTGGAGTCAGGCAAATGGGGTCAAACATAGTGAGGTATAGAAGGGCTTTGAGGAGAAGGGTCACATGGGTAGTTGCTGAGCAGTTCCAGTGTCTCTTATGAACTTGGTGTGGTTCACATATCCTCAGTGTTTCCCTTGTCAGCTTTTCCCTGCCTGTGTCTTTGGTTGCTGCTCTCCTTCCAGGTTACAGTCAGGGTATACTTTTTCTTTTAGGGGAAGCATTGGTTCATCAGATCTCAATGACCGCGATGCTGGTCCTGGGACCCCGAAGAGCAGCTGGAGCAGTGATGTAACCCCAGGTACTCAGAGGTCGCCAGTCCCAAGCACCCTCAGTGTAACCTCAGTCAGCACTAGAGTAAGTGCACAATTGTAAAAGTATATCCAGCCTCTTGCAGTCAGCCTTGCTAGCACAGTGGGACTGGGTTTGAACTCTCCATATCTCAGAGCACATGTTTATGCTTTTTTTTTTTTTTTTTTTTTTTTTTGAGACAGAGTCTCACATTATCACCCTCAGTAGAGTGCTGTGTTGTCAAAGCTCACAGCAACCTCCAAAGCTCACAGCAACCTCCAACACCTAGACTTAGGTGATTCTCTTGCCTCAGCCTCCCAAGTAGCTGGAACTACAGGTGCCTGCCACAACACCCAGCTATTTTTTGTTGCAGTTTGGCCAGGGCTGGTTTCAAACCCGCCACTCTTGGTATATGAGGCCAGAACCCTACCCTCTGAGCCATAGGCGCCGCCCCTGTTTATGCTATTTAATGGTAGAAACTTCTTTATCAGGACTGTCTTACATCCTTAGCTTCTGGCATGGAACCCAAAGTAAAAAAGAAAGGGAAAGACCAGGTTCAAGGTCAACATTTGTATGATGGGGGTGTTAAATAGCTATGCGGTTTAAACAAATATACAGAATGTTTTAAAGGTTCAGATTTTGATCCTACATGTTACTTCTCAGAGAAGTTGACTGCACAAAAGTTTTCCCAAACGAATTTAAATGTGGAAAACTAGAACCTTGAATTTTTTAAAATAATCTGTTAAAATAAGGGATCAACACATAGTGAAGACTTAAATTGCATTATGTATATGACAAATTATACTTTTTGTTGGATTTCTCTTTTAAGAAAGAAGATGGAAAAAGTATTTGATGGAAAATATTCTCTTTTGCTAAATATTCTTTTGGGAGTCATCCTTGGAATGAATTAGCACCTACTTAGATTTTTTTTATTAAGCAGGAAACTATACATACTGCTGGCATTTATATTTAAGAAATCGTTATATATGAACCACAACTGTGTGATTCAGCCAATATTTAATGAGAGCTTACTACATGACAGGCCTTGCTTAAGCAAAGACTTGAAGTGAAAGAATTAGCCAGATGGATGTTTAGGACAAAGTGTTCTTCCAGGCAGAGATAGTGCTGATATTTGGCAAGTACACATGGAGAAGGCAGCTCCACTAACTCACAGTTGACCTCCATCTTGAATGGTCAGTGCCCTTGCACAATTAATTTCTAAAATATCTGTAATGCATCTGGACAAACAGCCTGAGGCAGGAGCATACCTGTTACATTTAAGAAAGAACAAGGAGATCAGTGCAGCTGTTGGGAGTGAACAAAAAGGACTACTGGGAAGTGAATTTAAAGAGATCGTATGGCTGGATAGGGTATTAAAGATGGCTGTAGGTACTTCAGCATTCACTCTGATTAAGAAGAGGGAAGTTGGAGGGTTTTGAGCAGAAGAGTAACACAATCTGGCTTCTGTTTAAGCAGGGTCATGGGGCTGTGCTGAGAAGCAGCTGTAGGAGAACAAGAGTGGAAGCCGGGAGACCAATTAGAAGGCCATTGCCATAGGCCAGGCAAGAGATTGAGCTTTGGAATAAGAAGATAGTACTGGAGGTGGTGAACAGTCAGATTCTGTTGATGTGTTTAAGGAAGAGTTAAAAGACATTCAGACAGATTGAGTAACAGTAATACATTTATTTAAACATTTGCAGTCTAAATTGTAGTTGCTGATGAGATAGTCATATTTAACATTTCATAAAAATTTATGCTAAGTTCAGCAAACAAATTCTGTTCAATGACCAAAAAGGTGCATGCGTTTCTTTGACAAACTAAAAATAAATTATATTCAAAATATTTAGCAGCTGGTATGGCAGGGGCATAGAGCAGCTGCAATAGACACTGGCACAAGTCTAGGGAAGTACCTTGCGTGCTCTTTTATGAACCATACGCTTAACCTGGATTATGGGGAACTCAGGTTGTGGATGAGGGAGAGAACAGGAAAGGAGGGTGGCCTGGAGTAGTGGTTTTTATCAATGGACACAGAAGTATTTAAAAAATCTTGAACAGCTGGTGCAACTGTCTCAATGGGTAGCAGCTGATAATCAATAACCAATAACTTAATCAAGTTTGTTCTCAAAACAAAGATTATCTTCCCAACTACCATTTGATATTATTAGGGGGAAAATTCACCCTTGTTATATGCTAATACCCTCAAAATTAACAGCCCCTATCTGAATATTTCTTTATTAAACAACTACATCTCTCCAACAGAAATTCCCTGCAATTGAGTTAAGGATATGTACATAAATAGGCAGTGCCTATGTCGATCCCACTCTTGCATTCCAGCTAGTCCAATATGACATTTTTTAAGAGCAAAAGAGAAACAAAGATAACTATTTTCTGTTGGATAAAAAAGAAGACAGCGCAATAGTTTATGAAAACATTTGCTCTTTCATGATGAATGGAAAGAGCATATACCGTTAGATGATGACCAAGGTAACAACTTCTCAATTTCTCTCATTTTTTAACATTTGTTTGTTTCAATGTTCTTCTCTGCTTTAGCACATAAATAATAATTTTTAACATAGAAGAGAGAACATGGAGATCTCTAACCTGTTTTCTACTGTGACATAATCTGTTAATATTAGGCTTGACATCCTGAACCTCCAGGACATGCATTTCTTGCTAATGACTATACAATATTAATTGGCTGATGAGTGCTCAATGTTAATGATACTCCCAAATCACCTGTGGGAAAATTTGCCATCAACATAATTGCCTTAAGGAACTTGGTATTGCTTCACTAGAGCTGTTAAAAACTGATCTAAACTAATTTAGCAATTTGACCTCTGTCACACTCTTTTGATAAACCTTGATAGTCTATGGCAATTAGAGGAGCTAGGAACGCTATACCTCCTGCTACAGTCTGATTATTCTAAATCAATCACTAAAAGCAATCACACTGAAGCTGAACTGATTAGCAGGTAAAGCAAGTAAGAGCACATCTTTCTGGAGTGAGCTCATCAAAGTATTTCTGAATGTCAGATGTGGGCAACACATAGGGGGTTCCTTCCTGTGGCACTTTGAAAGACACTTTTTAATTGTTTGCAGAAAGGAAACTTGAAAAGTCTCTTTTAGGTTTGATTATTACCACACCATCATATCATTTGCATAGATATATAATCTCAGCCAAGTTTTTGAACAGTCCAAAATCAGTTTCTTAATGCTAAAGAAAGCTTGAGATAATGTAGGAGTCAAGGCCCTGTGGGCATAGGCACAGTTGGGACAGAGTTTTCCTATATCATGGGTTACAATAAAGGCAAGTTCAGCCTGAATTCTGCCACATGTACAAGCATTAATAAATAATAAGACACTACAAAACAGACAAAAACACCTCTTGCTGTAAACTGGGAAGGTTCCCCACTCTTTATCCTTTTATAAACATTGATAAGCACCAGGTTATATCTACTCCATCGCAGATATAACCAACCATATTCTGATCAGCCAACCTTCTAGATAGAAAAGCTGCATGATCTTCTGTTAAATCGGAGTGGAGGAGGTAAGGAGTGGTTGAAAAGAGGAGATGTTGATTGGTGGGATTACACCTGTGGTGCATCTTACACGGGTACATGTGAAACTTAGTAAATGCAGAATATAAATGTCTTAGCACAATAACTAAGAAAATGCCAGGAAGGCTATGTTAACCAGTGTGATGAAAATGTGTCAAACGGTCTATAAAACCAGTGTATGGTGTCCCATGATCGCATTAATGTACACAGCGATCAATCATTAATCACATTAATGATTCAATAAAAAAAAAGAAAACAGGGAATGTTGAGAGTGGGGACAAACATAGGATCAAATACATAAAAGATTTCTAAGCCTCAGTGCTACTCTGAGGATGGAAAGCTTGACAGATTCTTATACATAATTCATATAAGATTTGGAGGTACCTGCATTATCTTTCTTGCTAACCATATATATTAGAACATTCACTTGTTATGTGAACAAAAATAATTCAGACACCTTTTGTGCTAATTAAGAAGCCTCTTGGAATAGAGTTTAGATAGGAATTATAGGAATTATTGATGATAATAAGTTTTGGAGTTATATGGACTCCTGTTAAAGATCCTTCAAAGGTCAATTACTGTCTCCCAAAGAGAGAAGGAGATGTTTATACTAAATTATATTTATACATGTTTATACTAAATTATATTTATATGGTAAGATTTTAAAGTAGATTCTAGACAGTATTATGTTAATTTTTTTCACTTTTACTTTGTGAGAAGGAACATGGTTTTGAAAATTCCGTGGGTTTGGCTACCGATGAAAGCACCTCTGAGGAACTCAGAAAATGCCATCGCAGAAACATTTCAGGCACCCCTTCCATAGCAGTATCTGGGGCCTCCCTCTCTTCAGGTGAGTATTTATAGCATGACTACCCTGTTGCAAAAATCAAATGGAAACCAGATGGAATTGACTGTTCTTTGTGGCATTAAATGGATACGTCTTGCCTTAAAAATATAAGCATCTATTCTTTGACTTATTGTTATAGGCCTGCACCATGAGAACTGCTTGAAGATGTATCTAGGTGATGCTTTGGGCCTCCTGCATTCATAAAAAGAAAACAAAACACTTATAAAGTGTATATGCTTGCTAGGTCATTGCCAAGTTTTAGTGCTATATCAGACTATCTGTATAGGAGTATAGGGAATACAAATGGGAATATGTTTGATATGACAAGCAAGAACTCTTGTCCAGAGTTCAAGGAAATGGCAATTGAATTTATATGGTGGTCCAAAGTTCCCAATATCCAGACAAAACATTCCATGTTTTAAATAAAAAGTTATTTGCAAACAACATTAAGGTGTTAATAACTGTTGCTTCCATTTGTACAGTACCTTCATATGTATATTTTGCTTCATTATCACAACAGTCTTCTCAAGCAGGTATTACTTATTTTGATATTTTATTACCTATGTATAAGGAAACTCTTTATAAAAATTTGCTATAACATGAAATCTTTTTGTCTTTGTGTTTCTCTTTCTTGTCTTTGTGTCTTTTTGTACTTCTGTCTTTCTTTCCATCTTTCTGTTTGTCTTTCTTTCCATCTGTCGTTCTTTCTGTCTGTCCATCTTTCTGCCTCTGTCTGTCTTTCTGTGTGCCTTTCTGTCTTTCTGTGTGTCTGTCTTTCTCTCTGTCATTCTTTCTTTCTTTCTGTCTTTCTGTTTTTCTGTCTGTCTGCCATTCTGTCTGTCCATCTTTCTGTCTTTCCATCTGCGTGTCTTTCTGTCTGTATGTCTCTCTTTGTCTGTGTGTCTTTCTGTCTGTCTTTCTTTGTGTCTTTTTCTATCTTTGCATCTGTCCATCTTCCTGTCTTTGGCTGTTTATCTATCTTTCTGTCTGTCTTTCTGTCTGCGTGTCTTTTTGTCTCTCAATCTATCTTTCTGTTGATTTGTCTGTCATTCTGTTTTTCTGTCTGTCCTTGTGTCAGTCTGTTTTTCTGTCTGTGTGTCTTTCTGTCTTTCTTTCTGTCTTCCTCTTTCTGTATTTCTGTCTCTTGTTCTGGCTTACTCTGTCCATCTTTTTGCCTTTCTGTCTGTCTTCCTGTGGGTCTTTCTGTCCTTCTGTCTGTCTTTCTTTGGGTCTTTTTATCTGTCTTTCTGTCTGTCTTTCACTCTTTCTGTCTGTCTGTATTTTTGTGTGTGTTGTTCTGTCTTTCTGTCTTCCATCTTTCTGTCGGTCTGTGTCTTTCTGTCTGTTGGTCTGTATTTCTGCCTGTTTGTTGTTCTGTCTTTCTCTCTGTCCATCTTTCTGTCTTTCTATCTGTCTTTCAGTCTGTCGGTGTGTCTTTCTGTCTTTCTATCTGTCTGTCTGTGTGACTTCCTGCCTGTCTGTTGTTCTGTCTTTCTGTCTGTCCATCTTTTTGTCTTTCTGTCTGTATGTCTTTCTGTCTATGTGTTTTTCTGTCTGTCTTTCTATCTATCTTTCTGTCTGTCTGTACATTTTTCTTGCTGTCTTTCTGTCTGTCTTTCTGTTTGTCCATCTTTCTGTCTTTCTGTGGTGTCATTCTTTTTGTCTGTCCATCTTTCTTTCTGCCTGCCTTTCTTTCTTTTAGTCTATTGCTCCATCTGTCTTCCTGTCCTTCTGTCTGTCTTTCTGTCTGTTGCTCTGTCTTTCTGTCTGTCCATCTGTCCTTCTGTCTTTCTGTCTCCTTTCTTTGTGTTTCTTTCTGTCTTTCTGTCCTTCTGTCCATTTGTCTGTATGTCTTTCTTTCTGTCTGTCATTCTTTCTGTCAGTTTGTCTGTCTTTATTTCTGTGTGTCTTTCTGTCTTTCTTTCTGTCTGTGTGACTTTCTGCCTGGGTTATTCTTTCTGTCTGTCTTTCTGTCTATCTTCCTGTCTGTCCAACTTTCTTTCTCTGTGTGTGTCTTTCCATCTGTCTTTCTTTCTGTCTGTCCGTTTTTCTGTGTGTCTTTCTGTCTGTCTTTGTGTCTACTTGTGTGTTGTTCTGTCTGTCTGTCTATCCATCCATCTGTCTTTCTGTCTGTTATTCTGTCTGTATTTCTGTCTTTCTGCCTTTTTTCTGTCTTTTTGTCTTTTTGTCTGTCTCTCTTAATGTCCATTGGTCCTTCTGTCTGTCTTTCTGTCACTCTGTCTTCTGCCTGTTTCTGTCTGTCTGTTGTTCTGTCTCACTGTCTTTCTGTCTGTCTCTGTGTATTTCTGTCTGTCTTTCTCTCTCGATTTCTGTTGTTCTGTCATTCTGTCTGTTGTTCTGTCTGTCTTTATGTGTCTTTCTATCTGTCCATCTTTGTCTTTCTCTTTGTCTTTCTTTGTGTCTTTTTGTCTATCATTATGTCTGTCTGTCTTTCTGTCTATTCTGTCTGTCCTTCTGTCTGTCTGTCTTTCAGTATGTCTGTCTGGCTGGCAGGCTGGCTTTCTGTCTGTCTGTTCTGTCTGTCCATCTTTCTGTCTTTCTGTGTGTCTTTCTTTCTGTCTACCCATCTTTCTTTGTGTCTATTGTCTATAATTCAGTCTGTCTTTCTGTCTTTCTGTCTGTCAGTCCATCTTTCTGTCTGTCTTTCTGTCTGTCCATCTGTCAGAAAGACAGAAAGATGGCTAGACAGACTAAATGACAGACAGACAGATAAATGGACAGAGAGACAGAAAGACAGAAGACAGACGGTCAGACAGACAGAAAGACAGATGGACTGACAGAAAGACAGACTGAACAATAGACAAATAGACACAAAGAAAGATAGGCAGACAGAAACAGAGACACAGAAAGATAGAAAGATGGACAGAAAGACAGACAGACAGAAAGACAGAACAGAGGCCAGACAGACAGAAAGACAGACAGAAAGACAGTGAGACACAACAGAGATGGACACAGACATTAAAACAGAAAGATGGACAGATAGAAAGACAGAACAACACACAAAAAGATAGACTGACAGACAGAAAGACAGGCATACAAACAGATGGACAGAAAGACAGACAGACAGAACAATGGACAGAAAGACAGATGGACAGAGTAAGACAGAACAACAGACAAAAGGACAGACTAATGCAACGATAGACAAAAAGACACAAAGAAAGACAAACAGAAAGACAAAGATAGACAGACAGAAAGACACAGAAAGACAGGCAGAAAGACAGAAATATAGAATGACAGAAAGACAGTGAGAGAATGACAGAGACAGGCAGAAAGACAGAACAACAATGGACAGAAAGACAGAGAGAAAGACAGACAGAAATACAGGCAAAGACAGTGAGAGAATGACAGAGACAGAAAGACAAAACAACAGATAGAAAAATGAACAGACATTAAAACAGACAGACAGAAAGACAGAACAATAGACAAAAAGACACAAAGACAGACAGAAAGAAAGACACAGAAAGGCAGACAGATAGACAGTAAGACAAACAAACGGACAGAAAGACAGAAAGAAGAAAGACAGGCAGAAAGACAGAAATGCAGACAGAATGACAGACAGAAAGACAGAAAGACGGATGGACAGAAAGACAGACAGAAATACAGACAGAGACAAAACAACAGACAGAGACAGACAGAAAGACAGAACAACAGATAGACAGAAAGACTTACAGACAGAAGGAACAGACAGAAAGACAGACAGACAGAAGGACATACAGACAGAAAGATAGATGAATGGAATAGACAAAAAGACACAAAGACAGACAGAATGAAAGACACACAGAAAGACAGACGAACAGGCAGTAAGACAAACAGATGGACAGAAAGATAAAGACACGCAGACAGAAAGAAAGATGGACAGACAGAAAGACAGACAGAAAGACAAAAGATTGGACAGATAGAAAGAACAACAGACAGGCAAAAAGTCACACAGACAGGCAGACAGAAAGACACACAGACAGAAAGATAGAAAGAGAAGATGGACAGAGAGAAAGAATGACAGACAGTCAGAAAGACAGACAGAAAGACAGAATAGACCAGCAGACAGAAAGACACACAGACTCACAGAAGGACAGAAAGAGAGACAGAAAGACAGAATGATACACAGAAAGACAGACAGACTTACAGAAAGACAGAAAGATGGACAGACAGACAGAAAGAAAGATATACAAATGGATGGAAAGACAGAAAGACACATAGACAGACAGATAGACAGACAGATAGACAGAAGGATGGACAGAAAGACAGACAGAAAGACATATGGACAGAAATAACAACAGACACAGAAAGAAAGACAGAACAACAGACAGTACGACAGACAGACAGACATAAAGACAGATGGACAGACAGAAGGACAGACAGACAGATGGACAGACAGACAGAAAGACATACAGTCAGAAAGACAGACGGAAGAACAGACAGACAGAAAGACAGACGGACAGAATGAAAGACAGATGGACAGCCCAATAGCAAAACAGAACAGACAGAAAGATAGATAGCAAGACAGAACAACTGACAGAAGGACAGAAAGAAAGACAGATGAACAGACAGAAAGATGGAACAATAGACAAAAAGACACAAAGACAGACAGAAACAAAGACACAGAAAGACAGTCAGTAAGACAAACTAATGGACAGAAAGACAGAAAAACACGCAGACAGAAAGAAAGATGGACAGACAGACACAAAGGAAGATAGACAGAAAGAAGACAGAGAAAGTAACAGACAGAAAAAGAGACAGGACACTGTGTTTGTCCTTCTGTCTGTCTTTTATTCTGTCTTTCTGTCTATCTCACTTGTTCTGTCTGTCCATTTTTCTGTCTTTCTGTTCATCTTTCTGTCTTTTTTTGGTCTGTCATTCTCTCTCTCTGTCTTTCTCTCTGTGTATCAATCTGTGTGTCTTTCTGTCTTTCTATCTGTCCTTCTTGTGTCTTTTTGTCTTTCTCTGTGTCTATCTTTCCATCTGTCTTTCTGTCTGTCCATCTTTCTGTGTGTCTGTTTGTCCATCTTTCTGTCTGTGTATCTGTTTATCTTTCTGTCTGTCTTCGTTTCTTTTTGTCTTTCTGTCTTTCTCCTTTTCTTTCTGTCTGTCTGTCGTTCTATCTTTCTGTCTGTCTGTCTTTCTGTCTGTCTGTCTTTTTTTCTGTATGTATGTCTGCCATTCTGTCTTTCTGTCCAGTCATCTTTCTGTCTTTCTGTCTGTGTGTCTTTCTATATGTCTTTCTTTCTGTCTGTCTCTGTCTGCCTTTCCATCTTTCTGTCTTTCTGACTGTATCTTTCTTTCTCTCGTTCTCTCTCTTTCCTTCTTTCTTTCCTTCCTTCCTTCTCTCCATCTTTCTGTCTTTCTGTCTGTGTGTTTTTCTGTCTGTCTTTCTTTCTGTCTGTCATTCTGTCTTTCTGTTTGTCTGTCTGTCTGTCTTTCTGTCTGTCTTTCTTTCTTTCCATCTGTGTCTTTCTGTCTGTATGTCTGTCTGTATGTCTCTCTGTCTTTCTGTCTATCTTTCTGTCTTTCTGTCTGTCCATCTTTCTTTATGCCTTTGTCTTTCATTTTTAACTCTTTAATGTATTTAATACATATAATCTTTTTTAAGTCATTGAATTTTAATTTATATATTTTTATTTTTTATTTTTACATATACATGTGTTCATTAGGTTTCCATTTTTTGCCTTCACAAAGTTAAAGAGGCTTAAAATTCAATAACAATAAAAATGTTTAAGATAAGGACTAGAAACAAAACCTTGTAAAGAACGAATTAACATAAATACATTCAGAAAAGTAATCAGAGAATTGCTGCATCGAAATATTAAGCAATAATAATAATAATGATAACAATAATGCAAAGAAAGTAACATTCACATTGTCAAATAAGAGTATGTCTATTATAGAATGCTTTGACTCTGAGATTCAGTATGGAGTCATCAGTTAACTTCTTTTTTTTTTAAGTCTCAAAAATAGACAACTAATATTTATAAATAAAAATAAAAGATAATTTCAAAAGACAGATCATGCCAAATTTTATAGACAATGGAAAAAGAAGAAATACTTCAAAATTATTCTACTTGATCTGGGTGTACCTGATATTAAAATTGGAGAGAATACATTATTATAAAGGGGAAATTACAAACATATTTCACTTATAAATGAGGATGCAGTATCCCAAACAACATATTAACAAGTTGAATTAAAAATTAATGTTTAAGTAATGTGCTTTGGCCAAAATTAAATCCAATTTATGTGAGAATTAGTCACTATTTTCTTTTTTTTTTCTTTTCCTTTCCCTCATCCCCACCCTCCTTCTCTGTCTGCTCTCCCCTTCCCCCATGCTCCACCATGTCATTAATTGTCATTAATTGCTCTCATATCAAAGTTGAGTACATAGGATTCATACTTCTCCATTTCTGTGATGCTTCGCTAAGAATAATGTGTTCCACCTCTATCCAGGTTAATACAAATGCTTCTCCATTCCTGTGGTGCTTTCTCTGTCCATCTTCCTGTCTTTGGCTGTTTGTCTATTTGTCTATCTGTCCTTCTGTCTCTCTGTCATTCTGTTTATTTGTCTGTGTTTCTATCTGTCTTTCTTTCTGTCAATTTTTCTGTCTGTCATTCTGCCTTTCTGTCTGTCTATGTTTCTGTCTTTCTGTCTGTCCATGTTTCTGTCTCTGTGTGTGTCTGTTTTCCTGTCTCTCTGTCTGTCTTTATGTCTGTCCATCTTTCTGTCTGTCTTTCTTTTTGTCTGCCTTTCTGACTGTTGTTCTGTCTTTCTGTCTGTCCGTCTTTTTGCTTTTCTGTTTCTTTCTTTCTGCATGTCTTTCTGTCTTTTTGTCCACCTCCCTGTCTTTCCCTATCTCTTTCTATGTGTCTTTTTGTCTTTATGTCTGTCTTTCTATCTTTCTACCTGTCTGTCTTTCTGTTTATCTGTCTGCCTTTCTTTCTGTGTGTTGTTCTGTCTTTCTGTCTGTCTGTCTGTCTGTCTTTCTGCCTATCTGCTATTCTGTCTTTCTCTCTGTCCATCTTTCTGTCTTTTGTCTATCTTTCTGTCTGTCTGATGTTCTGCCTGTCATTCTGTCTTTCTGTGTTTTCACCTTTTTGTCTTTCTGTGTTTCTTTCTGTCCATCTTTCTGTCTGTCCATCTTTCTGTCTGTCTGTCTTCGTATCTTTCTATGTCTTTCTGTCTTTCTGTTTGTCCATCTTCCTTTCTGTCTGTCTTTCTTTGTGTCTTTTGTCTATTATTCCACCTGTCTTTCTGACTCTATGTCTGTTTGTATGCCTTTCTGTCATTCTGTATGTCTTTCTGTCTCTGTCATTCTGTCTATCTGTCTTTTTTTCTGTCTGTCATTCTATCTGTTTCTCTGTCTGTTGTTCTGTCTTTCTATCTTTTTATCTTTCTATCTTTCTGTCTGTCTTTCTTTCATTCTGTCTTTCTGTGTGTCTTTTTGTCTCCATGTCTTTCTGTATTCCTGTGTATCTTTTGGTCTCTATGTCTTTCTGTCTTTCTGTGCGTCTTTTTGTCTCTATGTCTTTCTGTCTGTTTGTCCTTCTGTCCGTCTGTCTGTTCATCTTACTACTATCTGTACTTCAGTCTGTAAAAGACAGAAAGACAGACATAGAGAAAGACAGAACAAAGACAGGCAGAAAGACAGAAATACAGACAGAATGACAGACAGAAAGAGAGAAAGACAGACAGTAAGGCAAACAGATGGACAGAAAGACAGACAGACAGAAAGACAAAAAGTTGGACAGACAAAAAGAGAGAACAACGGACAGGCAGAAACTCACACAGACGGAAAGAAAGAAAGAAAGACACACAGACAGAAAGACAGAAACATAGAAAGAACAACAGACAGGCAGAAATACAGACCGACAGACAGAAAGACACATAGACTGACAGACAGAAAGGCAGAAAGACAGAACAATACACAGAAAGACAGACAGACAGAAAGAAAGACATTAAACGAACAGAAAGACAGAGGGAATGACACACAGACAGACAGAAAGACAGACAGAAAGACAGTTAGTTGGACAGACAGACAGACAGACTGAAGGACACACAGACATAAAGACATACAGACAGGACAGACAGAAAATCAGACGGTCAGGCAATGGAAGGGCAGACAGACAGACAGACAGAAAGACACATGGACAGAAAGACAGATGGACAGCCAGATAGCAAAACAGAACAACAGACAGAAAGATAGACAGAAGGATAGACAGAAAGACAGATAGAAAGACAGATGGACAGATAGGACAAACAAACAGAAAGTCAGATGGACAGACAGATGGAAAGACAGACAGATAGAAAGACAGACAGACACACAGACAGAAGAACAGGCAGAAAGTCAGACATACAGACAGACAGAAAGACAGATGGAAATGCAGACAGAAAGACCATGAGAGAGAACAACAGACAAACAGAGACAGAAAAACAGACAGACAGAAAGACAGAAAGGCAGACAGACAAACAGACATAAGGACAGAAAGACAGAAAAACATAAGGACAGAAAAATAGAAATACAGACAGAATGACAGACAGACAGAAAGACAGAGAGATGGACAGACAGAAAGAATGACAGGCAGAAACACAGACCGACAGACAGAAGGACAGACAGATAGAAAAACAGAACAATACACACAAAGACGGACAGACTGACAGATGTACAGATAGACAGAAAGAAAGACATACAAGCGGACAGAAAGACAGACAGATGGAAAGACACACAGACAGACAGGAAGACTGATGTACAGACAGACAGACAGAGACAGATGGACAAACAGAAGGATGGACAGACAGAAACATATGGACAGAAAGACAGATGGAAGAACAGACAGATGGAAGGACAGACAGCAAGACAGATGGACAGACAGACAGAAAGACGGACAGAAAGACAGACGGACAAACGGACAGCAAGACAGAACAACAGACAGACAGAAAGACAGACAGATATAAGAATAGACAGACAGGACAGATGGACAGAAGACCGATGGACAGAGAGCAAGACAGAACCACAGACAGAAAGACAGAGACAGGACAGACAGATAGACAGACGACAAGACAGAACAACAGACATAAAGACAGAGAGACAGACAGAACAACAGACAGACAGAAAGATAAATGGATGAACAGACAGAAGCACAGACAGAAAGACAGATGGATAGAAAGCAAGACAGAACAACAGAAATAAAGACAGACATAAGGACAGACAGACAGAAAGACAGATGGACAGAAGACCAATGGAGAGACAGACAGCAAGACAGAACAGACAGAAAGACACACAGACAGAAAGAAAGATGGACAGACAGGCAGAAAGACAGACAGAAAGACAGACAGAGAAAAAGTTGGACAGACAGAAAGTTATAACAACAGACAGGGAGATAGTCACACAGACAGACACACAGACAGAAAGGCAGAAAGACACAGAGACAGACAGAAAGATGGACAGACAGGCAGAAAGACAGACAGAAAGACAGAGAAAAAGTTGGACAGACAGAAAGTTAGAACAACAGACAGCAGATAGTCACATAGACAGACACACAGACAAAAAGGCAGAAAGACACAGAGACAGACAGAAAGATGGACAGAAAGAAGGAACGACAGACAGGCAGAAACACAGACCGACAGACAGAAAGACACCCAGACTGACAGAAGGACAGAAAAACAGAACGATACACAGAAAGATAGACAGACAGAAAGATGGACAGACAGAAAGAAAGATATACAATGGACAGACAGACGAAAAGACACACAGACAGACATAAAGACAAATGGGCAGACGGATGGACAGACAGGCAGACGGACAGAGAGACAGGTGGATGGGCAGACAGACAAAGGACAGACATACAGACAGAAGCACAGACAGAAAGTCAGATGGACAGACAGTTGGAGGGACAGACAGACAGAAAGAAAGACAGATGGACAGCCAGATAGCAAAACAGAACAACAGAAAGACAGACAGCAAGACAGAACAACAGACAGACAGAAGGACAGAAAGACAGAAAGATGGACAGACAGACAGACGGGCATACAGATGGAAGGACAGACAGAAAGACAGATGGGCTGACACACAGACAGAAGGACAGACACACAGAAAGTCAGATGGACAGACAGACAGAAAGACCTGGAGACAGAAAGACAGACAGAAAGATCTGGAGACAGAAAGACAGACAGACATTAAGACAGACAGAAAGACAGACATTAAGGCAGATGAGGAGACAGACACATAGACAGAAGGACAGACAGAAAGACAGAAAGACGGATGGAACAATAGACAAAAAGACACAAAGACACGTAGACAGAAAGAAAGACACAGAAAGACAGACAGTAAGACAAATAAATGGACAGAAAGACTGACAAAAAAACAAAAAGTACGGACAGAAAGAGAGAACAGCAGACAGGCAGAAAGTCACACCGACAGACAGAAGGACAGAATGAAAGACAGAATGATACACAGAGAAACAGACAGCCTGACTGAAAGATGGACAGACAGAAAGAAAAACATACAAATGGACAGAAAGACAGACAGAAGGACACATGAAGAGACAGAAGGACAAACAGACAGGCAGAAAGACAGTCAGATGGACAGAAAGAGAGACAGATGGACAGACAGACAGAAAGACAGACAAATGGACAGCCAGCCAGAAGGACAGACAGAAAGAAAGACAGATGGACAGAGAGACATAAATATATGCAGACAGAAAGACAGAGAGAAAGAGGACAGACAGAAAGACAGATGGACAGACAGTGAGAAGGACAGACAGAAAGACAGATGGACAGACAGAAAAATCTACAGACAGACAGACAGAAACACAGACATCAAGACAGAACAACAGACAGAAGAACAGACACACAGAAAGACAGATGAACAGAAAGACCGATGGACAGACAGACAGAAGGACAGACAAAAAAACCGACGGGCCGATAGACAAGTACAGACAGACAGACACACAGACAGAGTCATATGTACAGAAAGAGAGACAGATGGACAGACAGAGAGACAAACAGATGGACGGACAGACAGAAGGACAGACAGAAAGTCAGATGGACAGATAGATGGAAGGACAGACAGAAAGAAAGACAGATGGACAGCCAGATAGCAAAGCAGAACAACAGAAAGAAGGACATAAAGGTGGACAGACAGACAGACAGCAAGACAGACAGATGGACAGACAGATGGACAGACAGACAGAAAGACAGGACAGACAGACAGAAAAACAGACAAACAGAAAGACCAATGGACAGACAGACAGCAGGACAGAACTACAGACAGACAAAAAGACAGACAGAAAGACAGAAAGAGAGAGAGAAGAACAACAGAGAGACGGAAAGAAAGACACACATGAAGATGAACAGACAGAAAGACAGATGGACAGACAAGAAGGACAGACAGAAATAAAGACAGATGGACAGGCAGACAGAAAGACATACAGGCAGAAGGAGAGACAGAATGTCAGACAGACATACAGATGGAAGAACAGACAGAAATAAAGACAGATGGACAGACAGATGGATAGACAGAAGGACAGAAATAAATACAGATGGACAGACAGAAGGACAGACAGAAAGAAAGACAGACAGACAGACAGAAGGACAGACAGAAAGACAGAGAGGACAGACAGACAAAAAGACAGATGAACAGAAAGGCCAATGGATAGACAGCAAGACAGAACAACAGAGACAGAAATGACAGACAAACAGAAGGACAGACAGATGGAAAGATAGATGGGCTGACAGAAGTACAGACAGACAAAAATACAGAAAGACAGACCGACAGAAAAACAGAACAACAGAGAGACAGACAGAAGGAAAGACACACAGAAAGACAGATGAACAGACAGAAAGACAGATGGACAGACAGAAAGACACACAGACAGGAGAGACAGTCAGATGGACATACAGATGGAAGGACAGACAGATAGAAAGACAGACAGACAGAAAGACAGAAGGACAGCCAGATAGCAAAACAGAAGAACAGACAGAAAGACAGACAGATAGACAAAAGGATAGACAGACAGACAGAAGGACAGACAGAAAGACAGATGGACAGACAAGAAGAAGGACAGACAGAAGGAGAGACAGAAAGTCAGAGGACATACAGATGGAAGGACAGACAAATAGAAAGACAGACGGACAGACAGACAGACAGATGGATAGACAGCAAGACAGAACAACAGACAGAGACAGACAGAAGGACAGACAGAAAGATAGATGGACAGACAGAAGGACAGATAGACAGAAAGACATACAGACAGAAAGACAGAAAGTCAGACAGACAGGACAGACAGACAGAAGGACAGACAGAAAGACAGATAGAAGGACAGAAACAGAAAGACAGAAAAAAAGACAGATGTATGTCTTTCTATTTTTCCATCTGTCTGTGTTTGTTTATCTGCCTGTCTTTCTTTCTGTGTGTTGTTCTCTTTCTGTCTTTCTGTCTGTCCTTCTGTATTTCTGTCGTTCTGTCTTTCTGTCTGTCTGTCTTTCTGTGTGTCTTTCTATATGTCTTTCTGTCTGTCTCTCTGTCTGCCTTTCCATCTTTCTGTCTTTCTGACTGTATCTTTCTTTCTCTTGTTCTCTCTTTCCTTCTTTCTTTCATTCCTTCTCTCCATCTTTCTGTCTTTCTGTCTTTCTTTCTGTCTGTGGTTCTGTCTTTCTGTCTGTCTTTCTGTTTGTCTGTCTGTCTTTCTGTCTATCTGTCTTTCTTTCTTTCCATCTGCGTGTCTTTCTGTCTGTATGTATTTCTGTCTTTCTGTCTGTGTGTCTTTCTGTCTTTCTGTTTTTCTGTCTATTTTTCTTATGTCTTGTCTATCTTTCACTCTATCTTCCTGTCCTTAGCTGTTTGTCTATCTGTCTGTCTGTCATTCTGTCTGTCTTTCTGTTTGTTTCTATCTGTCTTTCTGTCAATTTTTCTGTCTGTTGTTCTGTCTTTCTGTCTGTCCATGTTTCTGTCTTTCTGTGTGTATATTTTTCTTTCTCTCTGTCTTTATGTCTATGTGTCTGTCTTTCCATCTTTCTTTCTGTCTTTCTTTTTGTCTGTCTTTCTGTCTGTTGTTCTTTCTGTCTATCCATCTTTTTGCTTTTCTGTTTCTTTCTGTCTTTCTGTGTCTTTCCGTCCATGTCCCTGTCTTTCCCTCTCTCTTTCTTTCTGTCTTTTTGTCTTTTTGTCTGTCTTTCTGTTTATCTGTCTTTCTTTCTGTGTGTTGTTCTTTCTTTCTGTCTGTCTTTCTGCCTATCTGCCATTCTGTCTTTCTCTCTGTCCATCTTTCTGTCTTTTTTCTCTGTCTTTCTGTCTGTCTGTCCTGATTTTTCTGTCTATTGTTCTGTGTTTCTGTCTGTCCACTGTTTTGTCTTTCTGTCTGTCTTTTCATCCTTCTTTCTTTCTGTCTGTCCGTCTTCCTGTCTTTCTGTTTGTCTATCTTCCTTTCTGTCTTTGTGTCTTTTTGTCTATCATTCCGTCTGTCTGTCTTTCTGACTCTGTGTCTTTCTGTCTGTCATTCTGTCTGTCTTTCTGTCTCTGTCATTCTTTCTGTCTTTCTATCTATCGTTCTGTTTCTCTGTCTCTGTCATTCTTTCTGTCTTTCTGTCTGTGTGTCTTTCTGTCTGTCCATCTTTCTGTGTTTCTTTGTGTCTTTTTGTCTGTCTATCTTTCCATCTGTCTTTCTGTTTGTCTGTCATTCTGTCTTTCTGTCTGTTCATCTTTCTGTCTATCTGTGTGTCTGTCTTTCATTCTGTCTCTCTATGTGTCTTTTTGTCTGTGTGTCTTTCTTTCTGTCTGTCTTCTGTCCTTCTGTCCATCTTTCTTCCTTTCTTTTTAGATAGAGTCTCACTAAGTCACCCTGGGTAGAGTGCCATGGCATCATAGCTCACAGCAATCTCAAACTCTTGGATTTAAGCGATTCTCTTGCCTCAGCCTCCCAAGTGCCTGGGACTATAACAATGCCATGCCTGGCACCCACAATAATGCCCTGCTATTTTTTTTTTATTGCAATTGTCATTGTTGTTTAGCTGGCCTGGGCTGGGTTTGAACCTGCCATCCTTGGTGTGTGTGGCCAGTGGCAAAATGGTCAACCTATATAGAGTTAAAATCATGATGAAATCCTTGACATTAAGAAGTTCAATGTTCTCAGATGATGATGTTTATATAAAGCCTAAGGCAAGAGTCTGTGTGTTGAGTTGAGCTGTTTCTTCTAGCCAGCCAGCTCCCGCAGTTTTCTAAATGTGTCTTGTCATTACTGTATTCTTCCCAGGAGTAGAAAAGCTGTTCACTTGTTAAATGAAAAATTATAAACTAGCTTAGAAGATGACACCATAGAGTCTGTTTCTCCTACTTCTACCCAACAGCTTCTGTTGGGCATTATGCTAAGCACTTCTGCATTATTTCCATTACCATTTCAAACTTACAAACTTGATTACTGTCTCTTATCTTTCTTATTTATAAGTAAATACATCTATCTCAGTAGGGCTTTGGTGTGGGACTATCGTGTGGTTATAAACTTACTTGACTTGGTAAGCTACCCATAGCATTACTGAGGGATATATTGCTCCATATACATACTTCCAGTTTTATATGTTTAAACTGAAAGCAAGATATTATTCTGATGAAAGAATTCTCTAGTGCCTTATGGAATAGAACATCTTCTCAATTTATTTATAGCTGTTACCTTCTTGTGTGAAAGGAACTTCCTATATCATTTTTAAGTGGCAGTTTATAATTGGTGGACTTGCATTTTATGTCAAATATAAAAACATAGTGAATGCTCTAAATGTTGAAACCAAAAATGGTTAATGGGTCTTTTTTTCCAATCTTAAAAGCCAATTCTAAGAGAGTTGGGTTTTTTTTGTTGTTGTTGTTTGTTTGTTTGTTTAATCTAGGAGCAAAAAGGAAGCCTTCAACATTTTAAAATTTGGCATTTTTTTGGTACAGCATTTAACCTCGTATGCTCAAAGGAGAAATAAACATGTATGTGTTAGTAATTCAGTTCAAGGCAATTTCCAAAATGCTATAAAAATGGAAACATGTTAACATAAACAGGATGAAGTTACTGACTCTGACTGTTGCTTGCATAACATTTCCTATACTGTATGCCTAAGAAGAATTGGAATAATGATGAAATATTTGCAATGACAAATGAAATCTTTCTACCAAAAATAAGTTGATTCATGCCTTTCTTTTTTTCTCTCCCTCCAGACTGGAGTCGATCTGAATTAGACTTCAGTGAATCATTTACAGAAGACTTAGAGGATGCTGTAAGTGTAAGAAGCAAATCTGTCCCTGGAGCTTTAGATAAAGACTTGGTAAGTTAGATGTGGAAGGGAATCTGATGATATGAGAAAAGAAGGGTATGATCTTGCTCCAAGTGGTTCCACTTTTAGGTGATGATGAGTTGAGACTAAAGTGAGAATATGCAATCATCTTCCCATTAGTTTCACAGTTAACATATAAAAGCAACGTGTGAATGATTTAAGGAATGAGTCAGTTCTCAAGCTTGTGTGGGCTGACAATCACTGCTGCCTCAGAGTACAAGCAGGACTATGTTCAAGCCACACAGGGCAACAAATCCTGCCACCCACAGATCAGAGTAGAAAAGTTCCCATAGCATATAATAACCATGGGCAGGACTGTGATCACATATCTGAGTAGAGCAGCTGGCAAGCTGAGTCAGGCTGACAATTGCCTCTGCTGGTAGAACTAGGTGTGGCATTGACTCACTGCAATATGGAAGCTGCCACTGGCAACCACAGGGGAAAGGTGAGGCAGGAGATGATCACAGTGCTTCCACCCATCTCATGCCTGGTCAATCCTCCAGAATAGGATACAAATACATCATACAGGGACCTCTACTTCTTTGCACTAAGTGGGAGAGTTCCCTGCAAAAGAGAACAGGTGTACTGCAAGCTTTTCTCTCTTGAGCTGAGAGAAAAAATTTCAGATAAGAAGGAAACAGAATAAAAATCCTCTGACAACATAAAAATACTATTTTAATATGCCCAAATAACTACAGTAGGTCTCTAGCAATGAACAACACCCCAAAGGCAATTGACAAAATGTCAGAGATGGAGTTCAGAATGTGAATGGCAAATAAGATAAATGGGATTGAAGAGAAAGATAAAAACCAACATAAATATTCAAAAAATATTCTGGGACATGAAAGAAAAAATGAAAAATTCACTAAAGAGATAAACAACATAAGAAAAGATATAATAGAACTTTAAAGAATGAGTCACTTGTGGGATTTCAAAATACAGTGGAAACCTTAAACAACAGACTAGACCAAGGAAAAGAAAGAATTTCAGAGCTCAAAATAAGCTTTTGAACTAACCCATTCAAAGATGCAGAAAAGAGTGGGCGGCACCTGTGGTTCAAAGGGATAGGTGCCATATATGCCAGAGGTGGCAGGTTCAAACCCAGCCCTGGAAAAAAAAAAAAAAAAAAAAAAAAAAAAAAAAAAAAAAAAAAAAACGCAGAAAAGATAATAAAGAAGAATGAACAATCACTCAGAACTATGGGATTATGCAAAGTGGGCCAAAATAAGAATTATAGGGATCCCCGAAAGAGAGAGGAAAAAGAAAAAAAGCCTGGAAAACCTAATTCCTTCAAGGGAATTATTAGGAAAAACAATCCCCAGTATCACCAGAGATTCAGATATCCAGATACGAGATCATCAGCTACCGGGAACAATGCACGGGTATATGGCACACTTCCTGGGTGAAGGACACCACTGCAACTCAGACTTTACCTTACAAATGCAAACAATGTAACCTAATCATATGTACCTCAGATTAATCTGAAACTTTAAAAAGTCAAATAATAATAGATATTAACATGGAAGCACAGAAAAATGAATGCTTATACACTATTGATGGGACTGCAAATAGTACAACCTGTATGGAAAAGAATAAGATGTCTTAAAGAAATAAATATAGAGTTACCATTCAATCTAACAATCCTACCTCTGAGTATGTACTCAAAGGGAAAGAAGTCATTTTATCAAAAAGACACCTGCATTTGAATGTATATTGCTTAATGTACAGTTGCAAAGATGTGGAATCAGCCTAAGTACTCATCAGTTCTGGAGTGAATAAAAAAATGTGAGTGTGCACAGACACAGTCACACATACAATGGAGTATTAGTAACACAAAGGAATAAAATAATGTCTTTTTCAGCAACTTGGATGCAACTGGAGACCGTAAGCCTAAGTTAATTTCAGGGAAGAAACAAATACCAAATGTACCCTTTAATAATTGAGATCTAAACAATGGGCACACATGGGCACAAAGAGATGTAAAGGACATTGGAAACCAAGAAAGGGGGAGGTTGGATGGAGTGAGGGGTTAAAAATTTATCCATTAGCTTTGATGAACATTATTCTGGTGATGGCACACTGAAAGCCCCAACTTAAATATTATAAAAGATATTCATGCAACAAAAACATTTGTACTACCATAATATTTTAAATTTTTTAATGGAAGAAATAACTATAACAATGAAAAACAATACAAATAAAAAGTACAGTATAACTGTTTACGTAGTTTTTCCATTGTATAAAAAGAGAATGATTAAGAAAAGACTACAGGTAATCAGGTTAGTGAAAGAAGATTATCTCTAAGAGCCTGCTACAGATTTCAATTTTTATATAAAAACACATCACTTAATATAAACCTTGGAGACAACAGATTACAACATTTCCTAAGCCAAATATTTATTACTAGACTTCTAATACTATATATTTTATGTAAAAAATTTTCTACTTCCAATAAACTTCTTAACTGAGACTAAATTATGTGAAAATTAATGTTTCGGTGAGCTCATTTATAAAATGAGAAGGTTAAATTAGATTATTGTTAAGATTCTTTCCCATGGTAATATACTGATGTTCTGCTTTCTATAACTGGTATAATAAAATTTGAACTCCTTGGAAGAAATACATAGCACAAATAAAATGTTATTAACATTTTCTCCAACACAAACCAGGAAATTTAGAGTTCTAAAATAAAATATTACTTTCTACAGTATAAAAAAGTGGGGAGTTAAAATTCACCCTAAAAACAAGGGAGGTAGACAATGGAATCAAGTGGTTTTAAAGTTTACTTGTTCTCAACTGCTAATTCTAATGTTACTTAACTATTCTTGATCTTAGAAAACAATGAAAATCTTTAAATTTATAGTATTGATCCAGTATAATCTTAAGACTCAGACCTGATTTTAAAATTAGTTTAAGAAATAAAATTACAAATCAAATTAATTTATGAATATATATGCAAAACTTGAATACAATATCAAGTAAGATCTAGCAGTGAATAAAAAAACTGCAATAAGAAGTAAATTTTATTCTAGGTATGAATGGAAGAATTTATCTATATAAGAATATATACTAATATATTAATATATTAAAGAAGAAAATGAAAACTGTCAATAGATGCTGAAAACTTTATATAATATTTTATAGTCATCCCTGATTAAAAAATTAAAAATGAATATAAATCATTTAAATACATGTTTCAAAATGCTAATATCAAAAATGCCACAGTAGATGTCATTTTAACTATTAACATGATAAAGACATTCCCATTAAAATCAAGAACAAAACAGGGACTGTCATTATTAGTATTACTAGTAAACATTGTTCTGAAGGTTCTGGAAAATGCAGTAAAACAATAAAATGTAATGATATTTATAAATATTAAATAAGATATGCAATTAGTATTTTTTATTAATACTTTGCTAGTATATCAAGAAAACTCTAGGTCATTTAGTAATAAAATCTACTAGAATTAAGAAGAGATTTTGGGAATACCAAAAGCTCAAATAATCTGAGTGTGTAGTCCTTTTGGGGACAAGCAGTAGACCGGTAAACTGGCTAGAAAGTTAATAGGAAATCCAATCAATACAGTCATACACAGCCTTGATAAGCTCGCCCTGCATTTATTACAGGAGTTGGGGGAAAGACAAAAACTGGTAGGCACAAAGTATTCAGGCATCCCTGGCTCACCATGAGCCTGATCACATGCACAAATAAGATATGTGAATTCCCAGTGGGAACTAACAGCTGGCAAGACTTAAAAACTGCCTGATTTTGAAGGCATTCTAATAACAACACACAAATCCTTTGAAAGAGGGTGGCTTGAGGTGTTTGAGCACAATCTATTCATGATCATTAACTATCCACTACACTATGCACATACCGGGGTGATTCATAAGAAGTCTGGCTTAATTTTTTTAATTAAAAAAATTGTAAAGAGACATTACTAGGCACACATTAGCCAGACAATAGATTCTACAAATTAGTCCAGGGAAGTTACTAAAGAAACCAAAAACCAAACAAGCAGAGAAGCAACAACAGCAACCCTTGGGAATACAAATAATCAGAATTCAGAATTGTTATGAAGGCAAATACTACATCTATGAGGTGATCAACAAAATTGACCAAACTTTAGCTAGCCAGGATTTCTCAACCTTGGCACTATTGACATTTGGGACTGTAATGATTAGTTGTGAGGGGCTGTCCTATGTAATATAGGATATCTGGATGCATCCCTTGTCCTTACCCACTATGTGCCAGTAGCAGTCCCCCTGTTGTGACAATCAGAAGTGTCTCCAGATATTACCAATGTTCACTGTAGGACAAAATCACTCCTGGGTAAAAGTCACTGAGCTAGAGTGGCCAATAAAAAAGTGAGAAAGCACAAATTACCAAAATCAGGAATGAAAGAGGTAATACCACTACCAACATAACAGATACCTTAATGATTATAAAGTAATACTATGAAGAACTGTATGCCAACACAAATCGAATGAAATGGACAGATTCCTGGGAAGATACAAATGACCAAAACAGACTAAAAAAAAAGAAAAGAAAAGAAAAGAAAAAAGAAATAGAAAATCTGAAGAGAGGTCTATAAGTAAAGACATTGAATTAAGTTATTTAAAATTTTCCATCTGGGCTGGGCACAGTGGCTAATGCCTGAAATTATAGAACTCTGGGAGGCCAAGGTGAGAGGATTGCCTGAAGTTAGAAATTTGAGACCAGCCTGATCAAGAGCAAAACCCCATCTCTACTAAAAATTAAAAAATTTATCCAGGCATTGTGGTGGGCACCTGTAGTGCCAGCTTGTCAGGAATCTGAAGCAGGATTGCATGAGCCCAGGAGTTTGAGGTTGCAGTTAGCTAGGCTGTCACTATGGCACTCTAGTCTGGGCAACAAGAGTGAGACTGTGTCTCAAAAAAAATTGATTGGCTGGCTGCTTGTAGAGGCCAGGGACAGGAGGAAGCTGTTCCAGAGTTTTCAGTTGCTGGGGGAAGCTTCTTGTTAAGTGGAAAACTTGGAAGAGTGGACAGACTCAAACACTATACAGTAACCAGACTTGAATACCTGCTGGAGTGCACTTGCCATAGGTTTAGTGGCTGGTGGGGCAGCCATATAGGGAAGGTCTTGGAGGCCCCAGGCTGCCATTGTGGAAAGGTCAGGAGAAGGTCTTATGAGGGGCCTAAAGCACAGCCATCTTAATTCTGCCTGCCAGGATAAGAATGCCACTCTTGGGACAGGGTGAGGGACTCACACACTCCACAGGAACTGGAATAAGGGGGTACTGTGAGACCTGCCCCTGAAGCATTCTTGTGAGCATTAAAATCCCAACTCAGCAGGGTCTGAAGGCTGAGGAAACAATCAGGCAATCACCAAAGGCAACTAAGATTGGAATGAGGGCCATAGAGGTTGCTGGCTGTGCTTTCTCCTTAAAAAAACCACAGCGCCACCTGGTGGCCAGATGATATATTGCAATATACCGTCATCAAGAGCAAGGACGTCTGTTTATCTCAAGAATGGAAGAAAAAGGCAGGTCCTTTCGATCCTATAAGTCCTCTTCTAGGTTTATACCCAGAAGACCAAAAGTCACAATATAACAAAGACATCTGTACCAGAATGTTTATTGCAGGCCAATTCATAATTGCTAAGTCATGGAAGAAGCCCAAGTGCCCATCG
>CAUYPK010027553.1:0-20316 GCA_963574355.1 Loris lydekkerianus
CCAACTATAGCACAAGACTATGGGGAAAGGGCCAAGGAAGGGGAAGGGAGGGGGGAGGTTTTGGTGGAGGGAGGGTAATGGGTGGGGCCACATCTATGGTGCATCTTAGAATGGGTACAGGCGATTGCACTAATGTACACAGCTACGATTTAACAATTAAAAAAATAATAATAAAAATAAAAATAAATAAAAAATACATTCAGAAAAGAAATCAGACAATTGCTGCATTGAAATATTAAGCAATAATAATAATGGAAATATGTATTGCAAATAATGGAAAAATAATGCAATAATGTATTTATCTTCGTTCATTCTTAATGAGTTTTTGTTTCTAGTCCTTATCTTAAACATTGTTATTGTTATTAAATTTTGAGCCTTTTTAATTTTGTGAAGGCAAAAAGTGGAAACCTAATAAACACATGTATATGTAAAAAAATAAACAAAAAAACAAATAAAATAAAAAGTAAGGGATGCCCAGATGAGTTTGAATTCCAAGGAAGAACTTACACAAGTCCTTCCCCAGAAAGCTCTTGAACCTCCATGCAAACAAGCTTCTACCCCGTTATTGACCAGATAGCTCCAACCATGTCAGACGCAAGCATTTCCTGCACTGCAGAGGAATCATATGATTCCGCCGATGATCAGAAAAGTAGAAAACAGAAGTGGAAGACAAATTCGTGTAAACTGGGATAATCCATGTTATAGAGAGGAGGCAGATGATCCAAACTCTCCCTAACAACATTGTAAAACTCTGTTCTGTCATGATCTACAGACTGGATCTTAAAAGTCACTATGTATAGACCTCTGAAAGCAACCAAGGGGGGGTTGCCAAAGGTCAATAAAAAGCCAGGCTTTATCAGGAAAGGGTACCGAATACAAAGCAGTAGCTCATTCCAGTCTTGCTGTATATGGAAAGCTGAGTACAGTAGGGGCTGCTGAACTGTAAAATATTATATAACTGGACTATACTCAACTAAACATAGAGTCAAGAGAAATAAAGTTCCAGAGAATAGTGAATACAAAGTCAGTGATGTCCAAGTTTTGCTAACGAAGTCTGAGAATACAACTGGAGTGCTTTCAAGCATCCAACCCAGTTACCTATGAGGGAAAGGAAACCTTACATAATGCCTGCAATCCCCTCCCACGGCTCATCACCATTTCATTCCTTTTAAAAAAGTTTTTATTTTGAAATAATTTTAGACATATAAAGCTTGCAAAGTAGTACAAAGTTTTCATGTATACCAGTTTCCCCCAATGTTAATATTTCTCACAACCATAATGAAACCATCCAAACGGGCTCGACGCCTGTAGCTCAACCAACTAAGGCACCAGCCACATACACCAGAGCTGGCAGGTTTGAATCCAGCCTGGCCCACCAAACAACAAAGACAACTACAACCAAAAAATAGCCAGGCATTGTGGCGGGCACCTATAGTCCCAGCTACTTGGGAGGCTGAGTCAAGAGAATTGCTTAAGCCCAAGAGTTTGAGGTTGCTGTGAGCTCTGATGCTACAGCACTCTACCAAGGGTGACATAGTGAGACTCTGTCTAAAAACAAAATAAAATAAAATAAGATAAAATAGAAAAAATAAATGGGCAGCACCTGTGGCTCAGTGAGTAGGGCGCCAGCCCTATATACCAAGGTTGGCGGGTTTGAACCTGGCCCCGGCCAAACTGCAACAAAAAAAAAGCCAGGCGTTGTGGCGGGCGCCTATAGTCCCAGCTACTCAGGAGGCTGAGGGAAGAGAATCGCCTAAGCCCAAGAGTTAGATGTTGCTGTGAGCTGTGACAGCACAGCACTCTACCCTGGGTAACAAAATGAGAGTCTGTCTCTAAAAAAAAAGAAAGAAACCATTCAAACCAAGTAATTAATATTGATTTTCCACTATTAACTAATTTATAATATTTATTCAAATTTTAGTATCCCACTAAGATTGTTTGTTCTGCTCCTGGAGCCGATCCAGGGTCTTAGGTTGCAGTTAGTTGCCACATTGCCCTCGTTTCCTTCTGCCTGGACGTTCTCTAAAGCCTTTCTTTGTCTTTCTTGACCTTGATGGTTTTGAAAAATATTGGCTATTGTAGAATGTGTCTTAATTTTAGTTTGTTGACGTTTCTTCATGACTAATTCCATCTATCCACTTATGGCAAGAACACCACAGAAGTTATACTGAGCCCTTCTCAGCACATTTTATCTAGAGGAGCAGGATATCAGTATGTCCCATTAGTAATGATAACTTTGATTTCTTGGTTAAGGTCAGGTGTACCAGGGTTGGGTTTCCCCACTATAATAATTCCTCACTAATAAGTATTTTATGGAGAAATACTTTGAGCTCTGCAAATATCCTATTTCTTATTAAAGTTTCACCCACTGAACATTCATAAACTTTTTTTTTTTTTTTTTTTTTTTTTTTTTGCAGTTTTTGTCTGGGGCCAGATTTGAAACCACCACCTCCGGTATATGGGGCCGGCGCCCTACTCCTTGAGCCACAGGTGCCGCCCCATAAACTATTGCTGGGAATGTAAATTAGTACATCTCTGTACACAATGGTATGGAGATTTCTCAAAGCACCAAAAGTAGATCTACCATTAAATCCAGCAATTCCACTACTGTGCATCTACCCAAGGAAAAGAAGTCATTATATTAAAAGATGCCTGCACTTGTATGTTTACCACAGCAAAATTCACAATTGAAAAGACATGGAATTAACCTAGGTAGCCATCCACCATGAGTTGATGGATGTGTACATGTGGTGTATATAACCCCATAGACATACCATGGAATACTACTCAGTCATGAGAAAGAATGAAATAATGTATTTTGCAGCTATTTGGATGGAACTAGAAGCCATTATCCTAATTGGAGTAACTTGGGAATGGAAAACCAAATACTGTATGTTCTCACTTACATGTGGGAGCTAAGCTGGGCACACAGATGTGGGAGGTAAGTGAGGCACACAGGGATATACAGAGTGAAATAATGGACATTGGAGTCTCAGAAGTGGGAAGGCTGGGAGGAGGATAAGGAAAGAAAACTGAGCTATCGGATACGGTATACACTATTTGGGTGTCACGTACACTATTTGGATGACAGGTACACAAAGAGCTCAGACTTCACCCCTATACAATTCAACCATGTAACCAAAAACCACTAGTACCCCTTAATCTGTAGAAAAAAATAGTTTCACTCACTAATTTTAAGCATTCATTAATAATTATTATAGGTAATAATTATTACAGGTAATAAATATTATTACTGAGGTATTTGCCAAATAATGATTTTCTGTTTCCGTCATTGCTTCTGCATTTGTTCACTAAAAGTTTGCTATGAGGAAAAACTGTCTACTCTCCTATTTATTTATTTATTTCAATAACATGGACTTATGAATATTTATTTTATGGGTTATAATTGATTGCTTTACTTTTTTCTTTGCTTTATTTTTATTTTATTTATTTATTTATTTATTGAGACAAAGTCTCACTTTGTCGACCTCGGTAGAGTACTGTGGCATCACAGCTCACAGCAACCCCAAACTCTCAGCCTTAAGCAATTCTCTTGCCTCAGCCTCCCAAGTAGCTGGGACTATAGGCACCCATCACAATGCCCGGCTATTTTTTTGTTGTAGTTGTCATTGTTGCTTGGCAGGCCCTGGCTGGGCCCGAACCCGCCAGCCCTGGTGTATGTGGCTGGCACCCCAGCCACTGAGTTACAGGCACTGAACCTTTGTTTGCTTTATTATCCCTATTTGGCTATGAGTTCTCCTTCCATTTGGCGTCTATGTCTTTTTGTCATGATTCCACACTATTTTTTGAGTACTTTCTTACCTTCTGATCCAGGAAAATATTGCAAACTCATCTTACACTTTCCTTGCTCCAGCTCTGGAGTCCACCGTTTCTCCAAATAACCCTTTTCTGTTAGCGCAGAATGGGAGAGAGTTAAAAAGAGTATTTTTACCTCGATAGTCAATACTACGCTATTTTTTTATATTTTGAGTCTGTTTCTGATTCAAGTACTTAGAGATTCTTGCCAGAAAGTAAGTTATTTGCAAAAAATTAAAATGTCTTACAGGACCATTTTTAAACTTCAGCTGAGGTAAACTCAGATATAATTTCCCCAGCTAACTTCTGGCCCCCTTGTTATTATAGTTCCACATACATCAGTAACAAAGTTCCCTTGGAGACAGGAGGACTCCATCTACCATTTCAACAAAATATTGAATTATGTGATTCTTGGTAGAAAGTAACAAAAGCCCTCTTTTTAAGGGATTATTTTCAACATTCAGAGAATTCCAAAAGGCTAGCTAGATCTCTAGTCTGAGTATTTGGGGAGATAAAATATTTCAGACCCACTGAAGAAACTGAGGAGCTAATATAACTTGTTGCTGTAGAGTTGTAGACATTACGTTTTTCACAGAAATATGAGTTAGATTCAAGTTTCATGCAGCAAAAATTGCTAGCTCTTTCTAATATCCCTTTTCCTCTTTCTTTTTTTTTTTGGCAGTTTCTGGCCAGGGCTGGTCTTGAACCCGCCACCTCCAGCATATGGGGCCGGCACCCTACTCCTTTGAGCCACTCTCTTTTCCTCTTTCTTTATTAATGGAGCCCTAAAATTTTAGCTGGTGGCTTGTCGCCCCTAACATAGTGGTTATGGCACCGGCCATATGCACCAAGGCTGGTGGGCTCAGACCCAGCCCAGACCAGCTAAACAATGACAACTGCAACAAAAAATAACCGGGCATTGTGTTGGGCACCTGTAGTCCCAGCTACTTGGGAGGCTGAGGCAAGAGAGTTGCTTAAGCCCAAGAGTTGGAGGTTGCTGTGAGCTGTGACGCTACAGCACTCCACTGAGGGCAACATAGTGAGACTCCATCTCAAAAAAACAAATAAATAAATAAATGTTAGCTGGGCACTTAGCTACCCAGAGCAAAGCTACACTTTCCAAGCTCCTTTAAATCCAGGTATGACAGTGTGACCAAGGTCTGGCCAATGGGATGTGTAAAAGTGACATTACAACTCTCAGTTCTTTTCTTCAAGAAATGGGTTGTGCTCACCACTTCCTCTTTTTCTTATTTTTCCTCATAACTGAGACATGAACCATCTTGGGTGAAAACATGGAAGTTACACACTAAAGAAGTCACACGTTAAGGGCAACACTGTAGACAGGGCCTGAGCCTCGACCCGTGAAGCCACCAGCCTTGCACTGGGGTTGAAACACAAGAAAGAAACTAACTACTGTTTTTCTTAAGCCATCATTATTTGGGGGATCTTTGTCATAGCAGCTAAACCTATAACTAATATAAGTGTACTAGCTAGACAGAGGACTTTGGTAAAAAGAGATACATGTATTGGTAATGTGGCAATTGGACATAGAATAGCAAATCAGATAATCCAGGGTGGAAAGCTAGTGACTCCTGTTATGCCATAATACACATGTGGTCAGACTGTTACCTGCCATACACTGGAAGGTAAATCACAAACTGTCAGAGCCTGTAACTAGTATAGTTGGAAACTAGTTGGAAAAACTCAAAATTGTGATATGTGTTGGCAACTTCATGTTGAAACAAGTCTAACAAAAGATGTGAAGTCAGAGGTAGCTTCCCCTAAAAGAGGAGAATTCAGTTTTATGAAGAGGCTTTCTCTATCTTGCCTGAAATCTAAATGAGTGAAAAGTTCCTGTATAACTTAGGTGCTTAAAAGGGTGAAAAAGCCACTGTTCTTTCCCAAACACTGAGCAAGAATAAGAGGTAGCTCTCAAAAGCAGCGGTAAGATGAAATTAGAATGCGGCCTTCAAACCTTTCTTGAGCACCTCTGATAAAGAGGTCCCTGGCAGACAATAGGAGCTTGCTGGGTTCAGATATCAGAAGACAGCTGTGGCCTTGCTGCCCAATCCATTGTTTCAAATGGCAAGATAGACCCCACAACATGGAGAGGAAAAGTGGACAGAGCACAGAGGCCAGTAAAAGAAGACCAGATATTTCAGTTTCACAAATTGAGTCAGGGTAAGATCTATGTTTGTGGCTACTTGTACCTGAAACTAATAAGATGCACGTTAACCAGAAAACTGTATTTTATTTTCAAGGAAACAATAAGACTGTTGTTTTGGGGCTTCTGCTCCTGCATTAGTCAGGGTCCCATAAGGAAATACTCAAAATATGTAATTTGGGAGGAGTAAAAGAATTACTTATAAATTGTGGGAAGAAGCAAGAGACTCAAAGGGTGAGTAGGGAAACCCTTCAGCTGTTCCAGTGGGCACTGTTACCAACCTTCGGCCTCAGGATGAGAAAGCAGATACTAAAACTAGGAGACAAAAAGGACTGCCTGACAGATGGGACCTTTGCTTGAGCCTAGGACAGCCCCGCCAGGTGAGAGCCAGGGACGCAGCACTCTGCTTCTCTCCTCCTTCCCTTCTTCTCATCCTCCTCCAAGGCTCCCCAGTGGCTGAACCTGCTGGGAAGACAGGGAACAGGGAGACCCTATGGATCTAATCCGTACAAATCAGCCTCTCAGAAAAAGACCAGTGTGGAGAAGGACAAAAATCAATGACCCAGAGGAGCAAATAAACAATATTCCCCACAATCCCAAACCTACACTGGTAAGAAAAAGGGCTACAAAGCCAGGTGGCCTCCAACAAAGGTGTATTCTCCAGTGTCCACCACAGATGGGGCAATGGAGAAGGAAGGATTCACAGAGAAGTCCTTCCAGAAAACAGGTAAAGATATTTCCACACGAATTCTTTGCTGGGAAGGACTCTCAGCAATTCCTGCTCATCTGGACCAGGGACAGCCTCCCTCCTTTTCTAAGGGATTTTAACTGTGGTTATTACATCACGGAGGACAGATAAGAGGTCTTGCAATGCCTATGTTGACGGGCCACAAAGAACCATCTCCAGGCATAACGAGAGGATTCCATGTAGACAGTGCTTGGAATGCAGTCATTAGGGCCTTTGAGTTATCTTGCCATTGATAGAAAAGGAAATAGATACACTTCACTTATGAGGAAAAGCCTGTGTACAGAGGTTCAGGTGGTTAAAGGAGTTGACTAGGGCAGAGGTTGCTGATTACCTTCAATACCTCTTCTCTCCATCTTTCTTTAGGAATAACGTCCCCAAAGTATTGCTTGGCACATGTTCGTCAGTCTCCTTTGCAGCCACTTGGGTCATCTGACTAAGTTTTGGCCATTAGCGTGTTGAGCAGAAGTGATGTTGAAATTCATTCTTACACCCTCAAAGGCAATGATCTCTGCTTTCTTCTTTTCATCCTTCCTGCTGGCTTTGATGCCACTATGGCACAATCGTGAGAGCAACCACCTCCTATGGATAGAAGCCACGTGGTGACATGGAAGAGTCACAAGTTGAGGGGAAGATGGACCCCAGTGTTACGAAACCACAATTATCCCTAGACTGCTTATTCTCGGATAATATTTAAGAATAAGGCCAGGCAAGGTGACTCATGTCTAATCCTTTGGGAGACTGAGGCTGAAGGATTGCTTAAGACCAGGAGTTTAACAACAGCCTGAGTAACATAATGAGATCCTGTCTCTACAAAAAAAGAATAATAGTAATTATCCAAGCATGACCCCATCTCTACTAAAAATAGAAAAACTGAGGCAAGAAGAGCACTTGAGCTCAAGAGTTGGAGGTTGCTATGAGCTATAACGCCCCAGCACTCTACCCAGGGCAATACTTGAGATTCTGTCTCAAAAAAAAAAAAAAAAATTATGCCAGCATAGTGGCATATGCCTGTTTTCAATCCTAGCTAGTAGAGAGGCTGAGGCAGAAGAGTCCTTTGAACCCAAGTTCATGCCTATAAATCTCAGTACTTTGGTAGGGTAAGGTGGAAGGATCCTTGAGCTCAGGAGTTCATGACCAGCCTGAACAAAGCAAGACCCCATCTCTACTGAAAAAACAGAAAAATTATCCAGGCCCAGTGACATGAGCCTGTAGTCCCAGCTAGCTGGGAGACTGAGGCAAGTGGATCACTGAAGCCCAGGAGTTTGAGGTTGCTGTGAGCTAGGCTGAAGCCATAGCACTCTAGCCCAGGCAACAGAGTGAGAATCTGTCTCACAAAAAAAAAAAAAAAAAAAAAATGTGTAAAGGAAAAAGCCTCTTATTTTGAGCATATATTACATAGGCCAAATCTATACCTTAACTAATAGTAAGAAAGAGTATAACTAAAGAAAACAGGAAGTCCAGTCATTCTGGAGAGGGTCAAGAGAGAGGCACCTGCTCATAGGTTAGAGACCTCTGTGCCCTCTCTCACACTCACACTCAGAACAACCTCCAAGCCCATAATCATCTATGTTGACATGAGAACGCTAGATATTTCCTCTGTGATCAGAGAAACTAAATTAAATCCCCCTTGGCTCAGTGCCTGTGGCTCAAGCAGCTAAGGCGCCAGCCACATACATCTGAGCTGGCAGGTTCGAATCCAGCCCAGGCCTGCCAAACAATAACGGCTACAACCAAAAATAATAGCTGAGCATTATGGTGGGCACCTGTAGTCCCAGCTACTTGGAAGTCTGAGGCAAGAGAATTGCTTAAGCCCAGGAGCTGGAGGTTGCTATGAGCTGTGATGCCACGGCATTCTACCCAGGACGACAGCTTGAGGCTCTGTCTCAAAAAAAAAAAAAAAAAATTATAGGCCCCTTTAGCAACCAAGATGGACCTTGAGACTAAGGAAACAAAAGTTACCTGTGGGTGGAGGGTTCAGGGCTCACCTAGCAGGCAACTTCCCAAATTCCTATGGTTACAAGAAGAACCACAAACTCTCTAACAGTAAGAGCCACCAGGCAAACTGTCAGAGCCCTCCTAACTCTGGTTTGTACCCCAGACCACTCCAACTCTGCTTGGACCAGCCTTTCAAACATTCTTTCCTGATAAACAACTGTACACCTCACGCAAGTGTCACAGCCTGCAGAGACTGCACAAACTGTCTTTGACATAAAGAGCCAGATTCCACCTGACTTTAATGCTAAAACCCCACCCTGCAGTGCACATGGACTGTATGCCACAGACATGTTTACCCATTGTGCTTGTGTTCAAACCCCTCACAAATATGCATCACTTTACCCCCAAACCTGCTGAATGTGTACGATTCTATTATGTAGTAGAGATACTGGGAAGCCTAGAAACCAATCTGCCCTTTTCCTCTTCAAAGAAAGAGCATCTTCCGTACACGCCAAAGACGGTCTCTTCCCAGTTTGAAAACTGGTATCACAAACAAAGCTCTCTTTTCTACTCTTAAGCCATCCCGGTGGTCTTCTGGACAATACCTCCTTAGAATTGCATGTGAAAAGTTCCCATCGGATAATCAGTCCAGGTCAGGTGCCTCAGCCTCCAAGTAGCTATGACTACAGGCATGCGCCATCATACTTGGTTAATTTTTTAAAAAAAAAAAATTTTTGTAGAAATGGCATCTCACTGAGTCGTAGAGGCTGCTCTCAAACTGCTAGCCTCAAACGACTCTTCTGAGTTGACCTCCCGAAGTGCTGGGATTACAGTCATGAACCACCGGGGGATCACTTGAACCAGGAGTTTGAGGCTGCACTTAGCTATGATTGCATCAATGCACTCCAGCGTGACAGAGCAAGACTCTGTCTCAAAAAAAGAGAATCAGTCCAGAAACTTCTTACCATTCCTTCTTCTGCCCCCAAACTGAGGTGACCTCGTATATAAAAAGAACCTAGTAAGGTCCTAAAATCAAGAATCACTTGGGCAAACCACAAATTTTCTCTTCATTTCAAGGGACAAAGAGTGACATGTTTCTTTCTTTCTGGCATAAGGAGAGCATAGAGGCAGAAAAAACATACTTGGAAATGAAAAAGAGCGCTTTATAAGACTGGAAAAACCAGCGTGAAGCCCAGAGCAAGGGAAATATCTCTAAAATGTCCAGTGATTAAGGGGAGGGGAGAAGGAGGCAGCAGAACAGTTACCAAGAGAGGGAGGTGCGACGGGAAGCTGTTTTGGAGAGCTGAGCCAAGTATGTAATTGAAACCAGGACTGGTCTGAACAAAAGTACAAGTTTAAAAGTGAGATCATAAACCAATTCCAAGTAGCCACAGTGTTTATACATAGAGATGGAATAGGTCCTGAGAGGTCCCGCGCCTGTTTTCTAAGCAAGACTCATGTTCTAATGCCCAGAAGGGGCTAAGACAGTCTCATAAGAAATTCCTGTGTGCTTTGAACATGTCAAAGCTTTCTCTTTATTTATTTATTTGTTTGCTTATTTATTTATATTTTTTCAAACCAGAGACGCAGGGTCTCTCTTTGTGGCCCAGGCTGGAGAGCAGTGGCTATTCACAGGCACAATCCTAGTATGGATAGCCTGGGAGTTATGACCTGTTTCGCTTCTGCTCAGAACTGGTTCACACTTCTTTAGGCAACCCGGGCCCCCACTCAGGAGGTCACAAACTTAGTGGGGACGCCTGGCATAGCACTACAGCCCAGGACTCCTCCTGCCTCAACCTCCAAAGTAACTGAGCAGAGTGAGCCACCACACCCAGCTGTTGAAACTTTTTTCTTTTTTTTTTTTTTTGGAAATACAACTATAGGAAAGAAATTAAGGTGAGAAGCAGGTATTAAAGTCTTCTAATAGAAACACTGAGAACTAGACTAGGGAGTTCATTTAAATAATGTGCTTTGTATTTACTTTAAATGCCCATGAAGCAAATGATCCCTCATGGACTTGGGAGGTTGGGAGTTGGAAAAATAAGGCTGTCAATTGCTCACAAACAGAACTAAAAGTAGATATTCACAGTACTGAAGAAAAGAAAATGTTCTTTTCTTCTGTTTGCTTGACAAATATTGGCCACTTGACAGAGTCCATTGCTCATTTTAAAGATACTTTTCTTGCCAGTTTCCTAAGTTTCTGTTATTAAAAGGTGAAAAGAGGAAACAAAATGGTCATGAAATAAAATTTCATCTGAATTTTAGAATGCAATATGGAAGAGTCTACGCAAATGTTGTATATTGATTCCTAAAAATATTTTCATCCCAATGTATCTTCTCCATTATGGTTTTCAGGGCCCTTTTCTGTATCTGTAGCAATTGGGAAATTTGCACAACAGATTTAAATCAGAATTGAGCCAGAAGGCTCAATTTTGATTTTTGCTAACCAAGAAATGAATTCTTTCTGATATCATTTCCTATCTACACGATCTTTTACAAACCACTTACCTAAACCTCTGTTTTATCACCTTTAAAATGCAAATAAAAGTAGCTTTCTTATCTACATGGAGAAATGCAACTGAAAGAATACATGTGAAACTGTACCACACCCTGGCAAGTGCTGGTGAACCCCAGGCTTTCAGCTTAGACCAAGCTGCCTCCAGAGCTCAGCACCCCCAACTCTTGCTCTTGCTCAGTCCCGTCCTAACAATGCCAGTCTCTCATCTTGCCTGATATGATATGATATGACATGATATGATATGATATGATATGATATATTATTATATTCCTAACACAGTTGATATAAGGACGCCCTGGAAAGTCCCTGATGTGATGCTTAACACATGGTCAACTCAATAAGTCCAAGCAGAGATGGGCAAAAGCAATCAGAGACCTCCTAATCCACTTCTCGGTTTTGCAGAGGAGAAATCTTGAGTCCTAAGAAGGAAGGAAGGTGCCCAGTTCCACACTAAGTGACAGATTTAGATTTGATCCCAGGTTTTTGGATTCTCGGGCTCTTTCTACTGCAGATTCCAGCCGTTTCCAGCACAAGCATGTGTATGTGATCCAGGGGCAACCATCAAGGCGTGTTTCCAGTGGGGTCTTTCACTGACCTAGCATGAGGATGAGTGGAGGGGAAGGTCCTTTCCCCATGTACTCATGGACTGGGATAGCCCCTTCCAGCCAGGTCTTCTAAGATTTTTATTATTTGGTGAAATATATTCTGATACCTCACATGTTGGAAGATTATCCACTCATCAAAAAGAGTGAAGTAGACCAATAAGCATGAACATAAAAAGATATGTATATGTATCTTTTTAAGATACATATATATGGACAAAAGAAAACTGTGGCTTGGTATCTACAGTATGACACCTTGATTTAGTCTAGGGAGAGCTGTGTTGGATTTCAACCCTATGGAATTCTAAGAACACGTTTGGTTGTTTCAAACCACAAAATTTTTGGCTAATTTTTGTTGCCACAGCAATTGGAAACTAACACAGAGACCTTCCCAAATTGCAGATATGTAAGAAAAATAAATTGTAGTTGTTTTAAACCCCTGTGTTTTCAGTGGTTTGTTCCTCAGTGATAGAAAACTGGAACAAGGAAATTAAGGCTCAGGGTAATTAATCTCTCCAAGTGACCCCAAAAGTTCAACTACCTGGCTCTGGGATTACACTTTTCTTGTCAAGACTCCAAGGCTTTCAGTCCCTGTGTGTCCTTTCCAACCTTGTCTCCTGCAGCAGCCACTGCCAAAATTTCACCAATAATTTCCTCCTCCAGACTCCCTGAACCTCACCCCCTCCTTGCTGCTCTCTGAGTCTGCTTTGCTGGGGTCTCTAGTGTTCTCTGTCCTCATTTTCAGTGATGACATTGTCAACCATTCTCTTTCTGTCTCCACGAAAGGTTCTTACACACACCGTTATTTCAAGGTCAACACATGAAAATCCAAACATAGTGTTCTTACAGATGATGGCTACTTAAAAAGTTAACAGTACATAAGAGAAAATTAATGACTTATTAGTAGGCTTTTAAACACTTTTATAGATGCCTAGGCTTCTTGTTTTAACCTATGTGGAGATGCTTTGTAGATTTAATTTTCTATGTTTTAGTATCTTTTTTCAATGGAGCTACAAATGCCCTGTTAAATTAGTGGTAGTCAAAATAGTTATCCTGGACATAAATACAATTAGAAATTAAGTTTTACAATAAAGCTTTTTAAATCAGCTGAAATACCACTCTTCACTGGTTACCATACTCCCAGACAAGAAGAGTTGAATTTAAACTTTGCAGACAAGAATGAAACTACTTCAGGTTTTTTTTAAAGTAAGTCTTCCTACAAACTGCCCAAAGTAAAGTGACGACGAGTGGAAAAATAAACACTTGTTAGGAATATTTCAAGACCTCTCTTTTAGCTATTTTGAAATATATAATACATTATTGTCAACTACAGTCACCCTACGCTATTATAGAATGTTAGAATACATTCCTTCTATCTAACTGTACATCTGTACCCAAAAACTGACCTCCCCTCATGCCCCACACAGACACACCCTTCCCAGCTTCTGATAATTATCATTCTACTCTCTCTCTCTATCTATGAGATCAATGACCAACTTTTTTAGCTCTCACATATACGTGAGAATAGATGATATTTGTCTTTAGAAATATCATTTCACATCATGACTTACAGTCCCATCCATGTTACTGCAAATAACATGATTTCATTTTTCTAAAAGCTAAATACTGTTCCATTGCATATGTACACCGCATTTTCGTTATTCATTCCCCTGTTGTTGAACACATAGGTTAATTTTGTATCTTTACTACTGGGAATAGTGCTACAATGAGAGTCCAGGTTATCCCTTTGATACATTTAATTTCTTTCCTTTGGATTAAATACCCAGTAGCTAGATTGCTGCTTCATATCACAGTAGTTCTATTTTTAGCTCTTTGAAAGAACCTCACACTTGTTTTCCATGATGACTGTACAAATTTAAACTCCCACCAATGTGCATAGGAGAAGAAAGAGACATTTTGATTATTGTTTGTGTGTTTTTCAATGAGAAGTAGTGTCATTTAGGTTTATGACCTATGGTTTGATACACATGCATAAAAGATGTCCATCCCAGCCACTTTGATGAGATTTCCTTTTTTTTTTTTTTTTTTTTTTTTTTTTTTGACAGTCTCACTATGTTGCCCTGGGTAGAGTGCTGCAGCATCACAGCTCACAGCAACCTCAAACTCTTGGGCTTCAGCGATTCTCTTGCCTCAGCCTCCCACGTAGCTGGGACTACAGGCACCTACCACAATGCATGGCTATTATTTTGTTGCAGATGGCATTGGTGTTTTAGCTGACCCAGGCCAGTTCAAACCCACCAGCCTCAATGCCTGTGGCCGGTGCCCTACCTACTGAGCTGCAGGCGCCACCTCTGATGAGATACTGACTTTGCTCCTCTTTCAGTCCCTGTGTGTCCTTTCCAACCTTGTCTCCTGCAGCAGCCATCTGCACAGACTTTGCTGCAGCCTCATCCATTGACAGATCTGGACTCCTTACAGCCATACCTTGATCTTCACAGTTCCTCTTGGGATGTCCCTTCCCCTGTTCATTCTCTGTTGTCTAAATTCTCCTTTTCCAAGGCCGAATTCATATCTACTTTCTCTGTGAAGAAATTTAGAAATAAGGATCTTTTCTCCTAAATTCTCTCATACTTCTTAGGTTAAAGTTTGCCATTTTACCACCAATCTCCACTCTCTCAACCATGAACAATATCACTTTGATGGCGACAATCACACCTGCTGACCTTGAGTGTAGCCCTAGATTTACTCTCCAGACAGTACTCCTGAAAGTCCCTGTGTATCAAGAAAAGTTTGCTCATAAAATGAAACTTCTTGGCCACATTAAATGAACAATGGATACTACATTCTTACTCATTTACATGTATAACCAAATAGTCTGTATCTTATGAGTACAAAGGTTTGCCCTTAGAAAATGTCCAATGCATGTTTGGGGAGTAGAAGTGAATGAATAGGAAAAATCCAAAAGGTAAGTTAAGAACAGTGGTAACTGGTATTAATACAAAGCTAATCATCAGTTAAGGATATACATTTCTATGATGCACATTTTAAAGCGTGAGAACTCAGAGATTCCTTTCCTCAAACACTGTATTTTCACAAAATGTAAATAAAATCTTAATGCATATAAAAGCTTTCCCTGAGGAAATGGCTGGAAACCATTTAAAGCAAAATCCTGGCACTATAACTATTCAATAAAATATTTTTTTAACTTTTTTTTTTTTTAGAGACAGAGTCTCACTTTATTGCCTTCAGTAGAGTGCTGTGGCATCACAGCTCACAGCAAGCTCCAATTCCTGGGCTTAGGCAATTCTCTTGCCTCAGCCTCCTGAGTAGCTGTGACTACAGGCACCTGCCACAATGCCCAGCTATTTTTTGTTGCAGTTTGGCTGGGGCCAGGTTTGAACCCAGCACCCTTGGTGTATGGGGCTGGTGCCCTACCCACTGAGCCAATGGCGCCGTCCCAGAAATAAAATATTTTAACATATTTACTTATTCAGGAAATACAATCTGTGATAGATGATGTATTTGAGGACAGGGAAAAATTCCATCCTCATAACTAGTTCTGGAAGAGGAATGAATTGTGGACAATTATTTTGTATATTTTTAGCTGTGATTGTAAATGACCTTATAGTGTTGGGAATTGCACCAATTTATGGCTCAAAAGTGATTACATAAAATCATGTTAAAGTGATTATAATAAGAATGACACAGGCAGTAATGTTTGCTGCTCTACAAAATACTTAGCTCAGGAGACTCTTTAAAGCTGAGTGGAACAGAATATGCTGGTCAGCATATTAGCCCGGCTCCTCCAGGGAAAGAGCATTCATGTGCAACTGCAACCCAGCAACACGTTCTCTGAATCTCACATCTCATCCACCCTGGACATCAAAGCAGCTAGTTACATCTTTGAAAGACAGGATAGGCTAACTATTTAGCATTCTGTCCTAAATGTCTCTCCCCCCACACCTATGTCATTTTAATTTGAAACGTTCTGATGTGATTTTTTCATTCATTAGGTCAGTCAGTGAGGAGGGATGGAATAACATAAAAATTAAATTTTTCAAAGTGTCTCTTAATTGAAACTACATAAAATTTCCAAGTTTCTAAGTATTTTTTCCATGTCAAATAGTTCTTTGTAACTTATCTACATTGGTCCTTAAGAAGCTTCTGAACGGGGTATTTATCACGCTTTTCTTGGACAAATGGCATTTCAGTGTGTCCATGTAGTTGATGAGAAAGCATTGCTCTTTATAAAAGAATCTCAATTAATACATGTAGCAGAAGTTGTACACAACTCCCCAATTAAGTGATAAGTCTAATCAATGAGCATCACCTCTAGGTGAAATGTTCATGGAGAAGTTTATAATGGATGTGTCAGGTTGATGACACCAGAACACATCCATCAATCTCAGTATTATTAAAAGTATGTCAAGCATACTACATGTGATATGCTGGTACATTTTTTATCTCTTGCTCCTTAACAACTTACTCCAAAATGGAGTGGATTAAAACAACAGTAAACATTTATCATTTCACACAGTTTCTCTGTACTAGGAACTCAGGAGTGGTGTAGGTGGTGAACATAGCCCAAGGAATCTCAAGAGGTTGCAGTTGAGGTGTGTCAGCTCAGTTTACAGTGGGCTTGAGTGGGCTGGAGGATTCACTTCCAAGATGGCTTGGCCACATGGCTGTCAGCAGGGAAGCCTCCTACCTTCACCACACGACCTCCTCCAGGCTGCTTGAGTTTGCAGCTGCCCTGGCATCTGGCTTCTCCCAGACTGCGTCTTCCAAGAGGGAGAGGTGAAGAAGCCACTATGTCCATTGTAACTTAGCCTCATACATCCCCTATCACCATTTTTGCTATGTCCTGTTGGTTTATAACTCAGTCCTCTTATATCATTATGGGAAGGAACTACACAAGGGCATGAATACAAAAAAATGGGAATTACTGGGGCCATCTTGGAGGCTGACTATCATAAATAGAAAGCAATCCTGCAATGTATTCTTGCCCCCTCCCTACAAAACATACCAGAATCTAGCCAAACCTCTAGGTCTAACTACCAACTTTCAGCACATACGGGAAGGGTGAGGTAAGGACAGAAGGGCAAATTATAAAAAGCACAGGGGAAGGGAAGTAATCAGTCACTTCTTCAATGTGGGACAAGTTAAAGACCAAGATGTGATTTCCTCAGACAATAAATGGTAAGAGGGGAAAAGATGGGGAATGGTTACAGAGTAAAAGACATTTAAAAGGGGTAACAAGCAAACAATAATGATTCAAATAAACCAATCATAAAAAGACCTCTATACAGCTGTGAAAATGTTAAAGACCAGGCATTAGATTATACTATAGAATTGTTGGCTGACATGGTGGCTCAGACCTGTAATCCCAGCACTCCGGAGGCAGAGGCAGGAAAACTGCTTAAACCCAGGAGTTTGAGGTTGCAATGAGCTATGATGACACATTTACACTGTATCTCGAGTTCAGAAGTTCAAAACCAGTCTAAACAAAAGCCAGACTCTGTCTCTACTAAAAATAGAAAAAATTAGCTGAGTATGGTGGCATACATCTGTAGTCCTAGCTATTTGGGAGGCTAAGGCAAGAGGATACCTGAGCCCAGGAGTTGAGGTTACAGTGAGCTAGGATGACACCACTGCACTCTACCTAAGGTGACAGAGTAAGATAATGTCTTTAAAAAAAAAAAAAAAAACCCAGCCGGGCAGGGTGGCTCATGCCTGTAATCCTAGCACTCTGGGAGGCTAAGGCAGGTAGATTGCTTGAGATCAAGAGTTCGAGACCAGCCTAAGCAAAAGCAAGACCCCATCTCTACTAAAATAGAAAAACTAAGGCAAGAGGATCGCTTGAACCCAGGAGTTGGAGGTTGCTGTGAGCTATAACGCCATGGCACTCTATCCAGGGCAACAGCTTGAGACTCTGTCTCAAAAAAAAAAAAAAAAAAAACCCACAGGAATTGTTGTTAGGCCTGCTTGGTAGGATAATGACGTTGTGGGTTGGTGTGTTCTGGGTTGGTGGAATGTCCTTACTTCTTATGGTTGTATGTTGAAGTATTTACAGCTGAAATGCTATGATGCCTGAGATTCATTTTTAAGTGATCTATCCAACAATACTAACAAGTAGTTGAGGGCATAGAAGAAGCAAGATTGGTAAAAAGTTGAAAATTGTTGGTGCTGACTGATGGCATTGTGGGAGATCACTTTACTGCTCTTTCTAACTCTGAATATGTTTTGGGTTGTTTTTTTTTTTTCTGAATATGTTTTTAACTCTTCATAGTTTACGCCACAGAAACTTTGGGATCAGTCACAGCATTTGGTATTAATATGAGTGAGTCTGGCAGATGCTCTGAGATTCCTCTTGGACAATGGATGAGGACAAACAAGGCAGAAGTGGGAGGTGAATGAAGATGTGGCAGAGAGAGAACATGGCTTAAGATAAGACAAAAACTTAAACCAAATGGCAAATAGTCCACTCTATCTTGTGCTCTGGCCTGGGAGGCACCCAAAGGGGCCCTGTAGGGTTTTTAGTTGAGTTGGGAGATGAGGAGGGTCCAAGGTTGTAGTTTACACTTTGATGAACTTAGAGGAGTCCATAGCAGGAGAGAGGATGGCCTGGGGTGCTAAGTAAGCGTGGGGGAACCAGACATATCCAATCTGGAGTCAATTGCAAAAGCCCCAGTGGAATAGTGCTGCTCATCTGTTCTAGGGAAGTGTCAGTAAACTAGAAAGGAAGGAAAAATCCCAAACGGGTGGGTGGCCACGACCTCTGATCATCTGCAGTTTCTTCCTGTTACGTTGCCGCTATTTCCTGCATAACTTCCCTCCCTGGGTAACACTTTATTTTTTGCCTTTGAGTAAATGTCTTCCTTGTTTCCACTCAAATTTCCCTAGCCTTTATAGAAGTGTTTGTTCTTAGAGTTTAAGATTTGTTTTTAAGGCTGCTGAAGAGGGCAGAGCAAGAAGATAATAGTGGCTTTTACTTTTCCTTTCAATCTATATTTCTCATGGGAATATTTTAATAATATTTTTAAGTGTGTGATACACGTTGAGAAACTTGGAGAAAGTCACTGTGTGAATATCAAGTGGTAACTGTCATGGGGATGAATCCAGGATCACAAAACAAGGCAAAGAAAGACTTCAATGTCTCGTAACTATTTTTAATCCTCATGTTTTAAAAGTATTTTTATTTCAATTGAACAAAAGATCTCAGAGCCAACTTTAGAAGGCTGTTTAAAATGTTTATATCTTCTCAGGCTTTCTTAGATGGCAACATTAGCAATTTTAAAACTATAAGTTATTCATGAAGAAGAATAAAGCATTGTCTAAGGCAGGTGTCCTCAAACTTTTAAACAGGGGGCCAATTCACTGTCTCTCAGACCGTTGGAGGGCTGGACTATAGTTTAAAAAAAAAAAAAAACTATGAACAAATTCCTATGCACACTGCACATATCTTATTTTGAAGTAAAAAACAAAATGGGAACAAATACAATCACACCACCTCATGTGGCCCGCAGGCCGCAGTTTGAGAACCCCGGTCTAAGGGATTGGAAAGCCTCAGAAGAAATCATCATAGAAATTGTTTTATCAAACTCTTGCTATTAAAAATGTTGAACTTTTATCCCAAAAGAGAATAAAGTTTCCTAGATATTCATGGCTCAAAGGAAAAAAAATATCAAATTGTTAGCCTTAGATAGGATTTCTCATTAAATGTGGTTATTTAGGAAGAGGAAAGGTATCAAGATTCAGTGTCCATAAATAAAATAAAGTTAATTATATAACTAACTATTGGAAACACATAAAAACGCTTCATTGAATATACAATGGTTTTGTTTGAGGTTGGGTGCAGTGCTCACGCCTGTAATCCTAGCCCTCTGGGAGGCGGAGGCAGTGGATTGCCCTGAGCTCATAGGTTCGAGACCAGCCTAAGCAAGAGGGAGACCCCCATTCTCTAAAAATAGCCAGATGTTATGGTGGGCACCTATAGTACCAGCTACTTGGAAGCCTAGGACAATAGAATTGCTTGAGCTTAAGAGTTGGAGGTTGCTATGAGCAATGACACCACTGCACTCTACCAAGGGTGACAAAATGAGACTGTCTCAAAAAAAAAAAAAAAAAAAAAATGGGGGAATTTGTTTTCTTTCTATATCTTCTACAATAGGCATGTCACGATGACTTCAAATAAAGGTGTTAAAATCTAGACCTCTATGAAAATAAAAGCACAAGTGTGACATTCAAAATGCCTCTAACTGCTTGAGCAAAAGCATGGAGAACTGTGGGCATTGTCTGGGACCCCAAAAGGAGCCACTGAGCTGGTCTCAGTGAAAGCCATTGTGTGGAAAAACTGCTCCAGCAAGCTTTGCCCTCAGGGTCCCAGAGCAAGGATCGGGCGGGACAAAGTAACCTAGTGACTGAGCAGTTTAAAGGCGGGAACAGAACTGCCTCACAGCCCTAATCCTAAGGGGCAGAGTGAGACAGTTTTGGAACACTGGAGCCTTGGGCTGTTGCCTTGGGTAGAGTGCCCTGACGTCACAGCTCATAGCAACCTCAAACTCCTGGGCTA
>CAUYPK010027555.1:0-12481 GCA_963574355.1 Loris lydekkerianus
AAATCCTTTCTTCTGCTTGCTCCATTCTGTTACTGAGGGATTCTACTGTGTTTCTCAGATCTTTGAGGGATGCAACTTCTTGTCTCAATGATTCAAAATCTTTGGTCATTTGCTCTTTGAATCCATTGAATTCTTGAGATACAGATCCTGAATTCAATTTCTGACATCTCAGCTATTTGTTTGTGCATGGGGCTTGTGCTGTTTCTGCCCCATTGATCCTTGGGGGAGTTGATCTACTCTGATTATTCATATTGCCAGAGTTTTTCTGTTGATTTCGCCTCATGATTGCTTTTCACCGTTGCCTCTGGCCGTCCTCAGAGTTGGGGAGTTGTCTCTCCAAGTTTAGACCCCAGCGGGATCACTCTATTATTGCTGGATCTTTGTAGGGAGTGACCCTGTGTAGTTCCTCTGAGGCTGCTATAGTTAGGGGATTCTGGTTGTGGAAGCAGCTCCGGTGTACAACACCCCTGTATTCAGCAACAGGGCTGGGGGTGGTGCGAACAGTTCTCTGTGCCTGGCACCCAGTGACTTTGGCACAGGGAGCCCAAGGCTCTAGCATTCTCTGGCCAGGAGAAGGGCTCTGTGCAGAGGCAGGTAGGGCTCCAGAGGGCACGCAGCTAACAGAGTCCCTGGTGAGATGGATGAGCTAATGTGGAGGCTGAGAGGACACAGGAGGGGGGACGCAGGGTTGCGTGGCTCCCGCAGTTCCTGGTCCGGGCCTGTGGAGCCCCAGTGGGTGCGGGTCACGGGTCGGGGGTCGCTGCACACCTCTTATGGAGGTCTGGGCGGTGCCTAGCCCAGGAGTTTGAGGTTGCTATGAGCTGTGACTTCAGGGCACTTTACCCAAGGCAACAGCCCAAGGCTCCAGTGTTCCAAAACTGTCTCACTCTGTCCCTTAGGATTAGGGCTGTGAGGCAGTTCTGCCCCGCCTTTAAGCTACTCAGTCACTAGGTTAATTTGTCCCGCCTGATCCTTGCTCTGGGACCCTGAGGGCAAAGCTTGCCAGAGCAGTTTTTTAAATATGTTATAAAAGAAAGTCTTCATTTTCAATGTCATCATTTATGTCATTTAATTCTGTTGAAAAGACTTTGATCAATTACACTTATTTTGTGTCAAAAGAACAAAGATGTTGTCTGTGAGTGATACAACCATAAAAATGCTTAAACCCTACTGTAAAGAAGATGATATTCAATGAAAGGATGTAGTGCACGTGTGTAAATAGCAGTAACCTAAGGAAATATGTATGAAGTGAGGGTAGGGTGGGATAAAGTGAAAGTAGGAAACGGACATAACCTGACACATCTGACACTCTCCCCTATCACGACTCTTTTCCCACTCACACGCTCTGGCCAGACCTTCTGGTGGTTTCTAGAACAACTCCTCAGTGTCAGTGCCTTTGCACTTGTTTTCTTTTCTGCCCAAATATCCACAAGGCTTACTCTTTCATTTAAACATTCTTCAAATGTTTAAAGAGGCAAATCTTCCCCCCTTTGCCCTGTTTAAAATTACAACCTCCCCAACCACTTTCCATTTCCCCTTCCTACCATTTTTTTCTTCTTAGCTCTTATTTTCAAACATAGTATAATATAATATTAAGTTGTTTCAAAAGTTTTTTCCTTTTTAATGTCATGTGTTTTTGTAGCTCCATATCTCAATAAATATTTATTCTACTGTGTCGTGGTATATACTGATTGATGAAGATTTTTGTACTCTATACATTGATGCTGTTCATTTTTGTCTACTTTTAATTTTTTTTATTCTTTTCAGCCTATTACTACATGATGTCATTAAGCGATTTTCCACCAATTTTTCTCTATGAATTCAAATTGAACCAAAGCGCTGCCGAAACAGCCCGAAAAATTAACCAGGCATTTGGCAATGATAGTGTTAATGAACACACCATTCGATCTTGGTTTGTGAAATTTTGTTCTGGAAATTTTAGCCTCGAAGATGAGCCCCGAAGTGATTGATCTAGAGTAATCCAGGACAAGGATTTGAGGACCCTGGTGGAGACTGACCCATCACAAATGGTGCGTGGGATGGCAGAAGAAGTGGGTGTCAGCTCCCATGCAGTTTTTGATGGTTGACGTATTGGAAAGGTCAAAAAGCTTGAAAAGTGGGTGCCCCACGATTTAAATGATCGGCAGAAATTGTCATGTTTCAAGGTTTGTTCTTCATTGCTTTTGTGCAACCAAAACGATCCTTTTTTGTATCGGATCATCACGTGTGACGAAGAGTGGATTCTCTACGACAATAGGAAATGTTCAGGACAGTGGTTGGACACCGATGAGCCACCCAGGCACTTCCCAAAGGCGAAACCCCACCAAAAAAAGATCATGGTTACTGTATGGTGGTCAGCGGCTGGTGTGATTCGCTATAACTTTTTGCAACCAGGCCAAACCATCACAGCAGAGTCCTATTGTGAGGAAATCGACGAAATGTACCGAAAATTGCGTCAGCAGCAGCCAGCACTGGTCAACAGAAGAGGTCCGATCCTGCTCCACGACAACGCCCGGTCGCATGTCTCACAAATCACCATCCGAAAATTAAAGGAATTGAGCGTCAAAGTTCTGCCCCACCCACCATACTCCCCAGACCTCTCGCCAGCCGACTACCATCTTTTCAAGCACTTCAATAACTTTCTCACCGGTAGAACCTTTGCCAATCAGGACCTAGCAAAAACGGCCTTCGTTGACTTCATCGAATCCCGAGCACCCAATTTTTATGCCGACGGAACTAATTGACTTGTGTTACGTTGGCAAAAGTGCACTGATTCAAATGGTGCTTATTTCGATTAAATTGAATAAATATTCACTGAGATATTACAGTTTAAAGTAGACTCATAAAAACAGACAAAACTTTTGAAATGACCTAATACTTTCCTGCCTTTTCTCCAGATGAGGAGAGTCTTGAGCCGGGCATGGTGGCTCATGCCTGTAATCCTAGCACTCTGGGAGGCTGAGGCAAGTGGATTGTCTGAGCTCATGGTTTTGAGACCAGTCTGAGCCAGAACGAGACCCGGTCTCTAAAAACAGCCCAGCACTGTGGCAGGCACCTGATAGTCCCAGCTACTGGGAGATGGGGAGAGAATCGCTTGAGTCCAAGAGTTTACGGTTGCTATGTACTATGATGCCAGGGCACACAACCCCAGAGCAACTGAGTGAGACTCTATCTCAAAAAAAAAAAAAAAAAAAAAAAGAGAGAGAGAGAGAGAGCTCTCACTGCCGGGTGAGATGGCTTTGGGCCATGGCTAGAGTTGTTCTGGGTCAAGCAGCCCCTGTTACTAACAGGCTAATGGGTAACTCCACAGATGGGTGGAAGGCAGGGACCCTGGGTGTGGAGGAAGTTAGCCTTGACCCATGTCCTGCTGCTGGCCAGCCCAGGAGGGAGCTAGTTCAGGGAGGGCAGGATAGCAGACCAAACAGGCTAGACACCATTCAGGTGTTAGGAGGGCCAGTGCAAGAGAAGCTAAGCTGGAGGGCAGTAGCCTGTGGTGGCACCCTGCAGACATGTTCTTAAGGCATCACATCCCCTCCCAGGAGCGGTGGTGAGAACCCCATCATGAAACTCTGGGAGAGCTGCACCCGGTCCCCCAGCCAGTAAGGTGCAGAGCTAACCCCAGAGGCATATGAGCTGCCCTTTGCTGGGCTGGGACTTGCCAAACACAAATGTTGCTGCCCCCTAGAGCCTTTTCTGGCCAGAGGTGGGTGTTAAGAGACCTCAGCTGGCACCTGTGCAGAGTCCAGTATCCTCTCTCTGCATCTCAACCATCAGCAATCCTGTTGTCTCTTCCTTCGAAATCTGGCCAGTGTCTGCCCACTGCTTACCTAGCACAATAGTACCGTACCCTGTCCAAGGCCATCATCTGTCACCTGCCATAGCTTCCTGACCACTTCCTTATCCTAGCCCCCTGAGACTACTGTCCACACAGCAGCCAGAGAGATTCTGTTAAAAGTCAGACCACATCTCCCAAGTGCCCCAAATCTCCAGGGGCTTTCCCAGAATAAAGGCCAAAGTGCCCACGCTAGCCTACAAGTCCCCCTTTCCCTTGAACCCTCTACTCTAGCCACGCTAGTCCCTCACTGTCTTTGGATATATTGCACACACTCCTACCCCAAGGCCCTGGCACCTGCTGCCACGGTGGGAGCTCCTCTCCAAGTCTCATCACTGCTTGCTCACTCCATTCTGATCTTTATGCAAAACATCCCTCGGGAAAGACCTCCCCTGAACCCTGTGTGATATTCTTCTTCATGACACTTGTTGCCCCTGACACATGACATCTTCAATGGTGTGTGTTTGCCGCCTGTCTTCTCCCGCTGGCATTTAAACTCTGTGAGAGCAGGGGCTTCTCATGCTCTGTTCACTGCGGATACAGGACCAGAACTGTACCAGGCTCATAACAGATACTTAGGAAACCACTGAGCAGTTCACACCAGCAGCACATGCACAAGAACACACAGACACTCACACCCAGCTCTGGGAGGAACCCCTTTCTGTCCAGACTGCCTCTGCCAGAGTTGGACTCCACATTCTGCTAGCATGCTGCCCTGCCTAGGGCCCCAGCACTCCTCCACAATAAGGCTGGGTACTGATCTCCTGGGCACCCTCCCCTTCCCTGAGCCCTTACTTGCAGTGAAAAGACTCCAGGTGAAGTTTGATCCCTTTGTTAAGAAGGGTCAAGGAGAAGAAAGGACTCACCCCTCAGGGGGACCTGCTCTTACCACGGGGTTGGATATCTACCCCATACGGTCCTAACCATCAGTGCTCCCAGGGCACACCACAGTCAGTCTTCCTTCTGTGCCCTGGCTCCCTTTCTCCTCATTCTGGAATGACATCCTCCCTCTGGGGGACTCCAACCCTTCAGAGTCTTCTTCAAATGTCACCTCCTGGGCAAAGCTTTTCCTCACCCTCCAGGCTCCCCTGATCTTTCAGGACTCTGGATTAGCACTTCCCTTATCACAGCGAGACTGGAGGCTCAAAGCTGTCTCCCCTTGAGCGAGCCTAAGGCTTGAGTCACATGCCTGGCCACTTACTTGTCTAATAAGTGAACTAGTCTGTGGATTCCTAAAGTCCACGCTGAAACATGGCAAAGGATGCAGGTTTGGGGGTTGGGCATAAGATCTAGAGTCAAAAACCCAAGGCCACCCCCTTATTAGACTGTGTGCTCTTGACCAAAGAACTAAATCTCTTTGAACCTCAGTCTCCTTATCTGTAAAATGGGGAAAATGTAATACCTACTTACTTCACAGAGTTTCAAAGGATTAGAAATAACATGGCACAGTGCTTACGTAATAGTAGCTGTTGCTGCTATTACACTCCATAGGCAAAGTGTCAGAGGCAGGTCCCTGGGCCAGCCATTCTGCCCAAACTGAGTCTCAGCAGTACTGGGGAGGGAAGGATGGGCCTGAGCCTCAGGAAGATGACCTAGGATGGCACCTTTTGGGTTCTCCTGTGATTCAGGGTTCAGTGGCCCATGTCATCAGCCTTAGGACAGTTGAAATAGTGGCCCTACCCAGCCCTACGCACAGAGGGTTTGGGAAGTCCCCTGGAGAAATGGGAATTTAAGGAGAGGAGGGCATGGTTGCAGTGAAATAAGATCTCAAAGGCAAAGCCTGTCTCTATTTCTCCTTTCCTTCTGGAGAAACATAAGAGGAAGAGTCAAGGCAAACAGAAACTAGATTCTTCATACACTTTTCCTCCCCAGCCAGGGAGGCTCTCCCAGTACAGTTTACTGGAAAACTCTAACACACTGAGATCTATGTACAAAGTTATGATTTGATAAAAAAAAAAAAAAAAAAAAAAAATCAATTAAAAAAACAAAAAGAAAAAGTTCAGAGAGACATACGACTGGCCAGATTGGATATCCTCCTTGTCTTCTGTCCCATTGATGTGGCAGCTGCCTGGTTGGAGGCTAGAACCCCAAGGGACTTTCTGGGAGACAGCTGTAGACCTGGAGTCAGGGGATAGTTATTTAAATTCCTGCTACGTGACCTTGACCTTACCTCCCCTGAATCTCAGCTTCCTCACCTATAAGAGGGATCCAACAAGCTCTACCACTCAATGGAATACATACCAGCTACCAGATGTGCAGGATTTGGGGTCTCACCTACACTGCCCTCCCATAATAAGTCTAGGTGTGTGAGAGCTCAATTTAATGTCACATACAGATATTGAGAGCCTACAGTGTGCGAGACACTGTGCAGGACCCTGTCCTAGTCCATCAAGAGCTCCAGATCTGTTGAGGAAGACTGAAATAAATAACATCATGCCACGCCGTGATTAGTGTTTTCAGAGGGAATGAACAAAGGCTGTAGGCTCCCAGAGAAGCGATCATCTGACCCGGGCTGGAGTGGGTGAGGTCAGGAAAGCCACAGGGCGGAGGGGCAATCAGACCCGGGCCTTGAAGAATTAGCATCTCTCAGCTGGAAACAAGGAGGATGGGCATTCCAGGCAGGCAACAGAACAGGAGGAACAAAGGCTCAGGCTCAGTTCTAAGCCAAAGGCCCAGCCCAAAGGCATGTATAATGATCCTACCTTAGGGGGCCTAGCCCTAAACACCAGGTACTAGGCCTCCGGAGCATGGTCCCAGAGAATCATCCACACTGGCTCCTAAACCAGGGGGATATTTCCTCAAAGCCAAGCAAGGAAAGTAATCACCAATCTCAACAGAGAAAGCAGCCGGTTTTCCTCAGCTTCATCTCCCTGTACCCCACCACTCTAGAACTAATGCTTGCCATCTAACATCATTTGCCCATTTCCATATTTGTTTTCCTGAGCAGACTGACATCAGGTATGGGCCTGTATCACTTTTTCTTAGAGCCAGGGTCTAGCTCTGCCACCCAGTTGCTAAAGTGCATTGGTGCAGTCATAGCTCACTATGTAGTCATAGCAGTTACAAACTCTCAGCTCAACCTCAGCTGAGACTACAGGCAAGCACTACCATGCCAGGCTAATTTATGTATTGTAGGAACAGGGTCTCATGTTGTTACCCAGACTACTGGCCTCAAGTGATCCTCCCACTTCTGCCTCCCAAAGTGCTGAGATTACAGACAGTTAGCCACCGCACCAGCCCACTTCAAGTTTAAACACATTGAGCGCTATCTGAAGTGGAACTGTCCAACTGGCAGCTGGATGGCCAAATCTGGATCTCCAGGGAAGGGCTACACTGAAGATGTGGATCTGAATATTTAGTTGGTGCAAAACTGAGGCTGTGAGAGTAGATAAGACCATCCAGATTCAGTATACAGAGGGAGGAGTTGGGTAAGAGAGAATGTGAAGCGGTACTTCTAACCTAGTCAGAGCGGTAGAAAGAAAATCAGGAGGTAGAGGCAGAGAAAGCCAAAAAAACCAAACAAACAAACAAAAAAAACCCAAAACGGCAGAGAGGTGGAACGTGTCAATTAGGAGTGTCAATGTACCTCTAAGGACTCAAGAAAGATGCTTTAAAGGGCCCTTTTGATATCAATTAGGAAGTTATTCACGCTGGTTTCGGAAGGAAGTTGGGGAGACACCGGATGACAACCAGACGCAGACCTATCGACCTACCGGAATGCGTGATGTTTCCCTCCTCCCAAATCCTGACCCCTCCCCACACCCAAATCCTGTCCCTTAATACCCACACGTCCCCCTACCCTTTCCTATCCCTTCACAGTCAAATGGGAGGCTTTGGAAGGCGATCCCGGACGCTCTCCTCATCTCTCTAGGATGGGCAGGGTCGCCGGGAGTCACAGCCCAAGACCCCGAAACCCGCACTGGGCCAAGTGAGGCCGAGCAGAGGAAGGGGGCGGAACCTGGACGCGGTGGGTGTGGGAAGGGTCGGACAGAACCTAGAACGCACACCGGCAGGGAAGCAGGATCGGCCGGCAAGAGGCAACCCTGGTACCACCCCAGTAACTTCTTCAGGACCCACCTGCTCCATGTCAGCCACGGCCCCGGTTCTTTCTGCCCCAGCGCAGTCCTGGTCCGCGGCACCGGCGGCGCCTCAGAGCGGAAGAAGATCTTGCAACGGCCTCACTTCCGCCGCTGAGTCCGCCCGGGAGAACGAACCCGGGCTCGCGGCTGGCTGCAGCCACGCCCCTCGCCCCGCCTTCAGCCCGCGCGCTACTAAGGAGCGTCGTAATGTGGGCCAAGGCCCAGGGTAGACGTGAAGAGTGTCTTCCTGAGGGTAGGGGAATAAGAAGGAAGCCCAGGGCGTCATCGTTACTGCGTCCCACAGGCCTGGCACTGTGGAATGTAAGAGAACTTTCTGAGAGAAGGCCTGTGGGGGTGAGGGAAGGTCCCTTGGAGAAATCCACTATTACTTTATTCTTTTTTTTTTAATACAGAATCTCACTTTGTCGCCCTCTGTAGAGTGCCTTGGTGTCACAGCTCACAGCACCCTCCAACTCTTGGGCTAAAGCTCTTGGACATAAGTTATTCCCTTGCCTCAGCCTCCAAGTGGCTGGGACTACAGATACCCACTACAACACCCGGCTATTTTTTAGAGCGGTCTTGCTCTGGCTCAGGCTGGTCTTGAACCTGTGAACTCAGGCAGTCCACCCGCCTCCGCCTCCCAAGTGCTGGGATTACAGGCATGAGCCACCGCAGCTGTCCTCCACAATTACTCTTGAAGGACTTTTCCCACCTTTCCCCAAGGGTCACCCCACCCCACCCTCTTTCACCCATCCCAAGCCAAGCTAGAACTTATGCAGTCCTTCTTAACAGTGCCTCAAGCCTATTATATGCAGAAGACTCATACAATAGGGTACTATACCCTTATCCGTGGATGTCCATCAGCCTTCCATATTAGGTCACTCCATTACTTCCCCCTCCCCAAGAGAGGAATCTCAACACAGTTATTTACAAAGATTTATTACAGCTTACAGAACTGAAGGGGTACAGGCCTGGAGTCAGGGAAGAAGGGGAAGGAGGTAGAGCAGCTAAGGGATAAGGAGAACCTGGCTCCCCTCACTGTGTACTCCCCCAAGGATGTATACTAGGCAGCATTCCCAGCATCAAAGCACACACAAAATGCAACAAAGCAGCCTCTGCCAGTCCATCTTCTAGGCACCCACGAAGAGCAGGGGTAATAAGGGGAAGATTTCCAAAATGTTGAGGCTGTGTAGGATGCCTGAGTCCTGGGGCCTGGTACAAGCCCATAAGGAGACAGGTGATGACTTGGAATCTCCCATAGGAGAGGGGATGGAAGTGGATCTAAGGGTACCTACAGGTCCTCAGTACCTTCTTTCCCCAAATCTTAGGGTCCTGCCCTGTGGGACTCCTGTGCCCAGGGGAGAGGATCTGCTGAGGAGTAGAATTGTGAAGGACAAATCCTTGTTCCTGGTCTCCTGGATTTTCTTTTCTTTTTTTTCCTTTTCCTTTTTTCTTTTCTTTTTTTTTTTTTTTTTTTTTTTTTTTTTTTTTTTTTTGAAAGATTCTTTCTATTTTGCCCTGGGTAGAGTGCCATGGCATCATCATAGCTCACAGCAAGCTCAAATTCTTGGGTTCCAGCAATCCTCTTGCCTCAGCCTTCGAAGTAGCTAGTTTTTCTGTTTTTAATAGAGATGGGGTCATGCGCTTGCTCAGGCTGGTCTTGAACTCCTGAGCTCAGGCAATACACCTGCTTTGGCCTCCCAGAGTGCTAAGATTACAGGCATGAGATTATACCTGGCTGGTTTCCTGGATTTTCCAGTCTGAGCTCTCATATCCCATCTCCCACTAGGGAAATGACTGGCAGGGGAAGACGTTGGGCTGCAAGTGCCCAGGTTCTCTGGGTATCAGCCATAGATGGGCAAACAAGCAGACAAAGACCAGCCTTAGTCTTCTAGAAGTCAGAAGCTGCAGCCCTAGCAGGTAAGGGGAAGGATACAAAACAGGGTGGGGACAGTGTGGGTTTCTGGACAACAGTGATGCCCCCTCCACATCCTCCTGGGAGATGCAGGGCTGAGGACCTATGTGCCATGCTCAGGTGGGGCAGGGCGCCGAGGCTCATCCCCTGGCTCTACAAGACAAGCAGAGAGGGACTCAGGGCCTGCCCCACCCACTAAGATACCAGCCCTGCTTCCCCATCACATACTCTCATGCCTCACCATGTAGTGCTGGGTCTTCCACTTGGTCCTCAGAGCTGCCATCTCTCTGGGACTCATCCAGAGGGGGTGGGCGTTCCCAGGGCCCCTCCAGACCCTGGCCATAGTTTGTCTTCTGCCCAGCTGAGGTTGAGAAAGAAGGAATAAAAACAAAGGCTCTGAGTATCCATCTCACTGTCCTGGAGCATGAGCTAAGCTTTCTAATGGCTGAGGCTAAACTTCTTGGGAGTACACCATGGCATAGTAGAGAGAGCACTGGACTAGGACAGCTCTTCCATTGACTAGCCATTTGGCTTAGATAAATCAGTGGCTACCTTTCTGACAGAGATCATAAGAGGGAAGTTGTGCAGATTACCTTAAACAAGATAATAGTTAATTCCCGGCACAGCCCAGCACTAGCACCCAGAAGCGAGTCAGCAGTAGTGGTAGTGAATAAGCTTGTCATTTGACCCAGTCCCCTGATGCTTTTCCTGAAGGAAGAATCTCCTCTCATCTCTTTTCCACCTCCTGGGCGGGGTGGGGGTGGGGGAGTCTTGGTGGGAACATACTCAACTCTTCCAGCTTTCCTTCGTTGCTAGCAGCCTCATTGCTAGAGATGCAGACAGGAGGCCCAAGCTATTTTGTTTGGGTTAAAAGCCTGATCACTTCAAGCAGGGCTAGTTGACTGTTCATTATTCCCATAAATACTGGGACCAAAAAGTTTGATATGTACCGGGAGGGCTAACTGGCATAGCCTCCATGACTAGGCATGGAAGAACTAGACATGGGTAGTGGCAGGGGTGAAATCTTTCTGCCTAAAAATTCTTTGGGCCTTGGGACTTTCTGTGGATTTTTTTTGGATCTGGAGCCTCTGGCTCTGAGGCCTTGCCCCTCTCTTTCAAGCAACTGAAGCTGGAGATGCAGAGGACCAGATTGGTTCTTGAATCCTGGAGTCTCCATCTAGAACCTAGGGGGCACCCTCTCACCCATCCTAGGAAGGAAAAAGAAAGAAACAGAGTCCTAGAGAGGGTAAGTCAGTTAGCCCTCTGCACTCTAGCAGAGACCATATCCCAGGTTCAGAAATGCAGGCAATGGGAATGTCGGAATCTCTCAATCATCTATCCCTGAGTGTCCTCATACCTCTTCACTGCCATGAGTGGGAAGTCCTTTTTTGGGTCTACTCTCAAACCTCATATGGCTTTGGCCTTAATTCCTAGGGATGAGAGGATTTATTAGGGAAAACCTGATTGGGAAAAGAACTGAGCCACAGATGGAGGAAGCTCATGTTTCAGGTAGGGCTGAGTGTGAGGCATCCTGTGGTGTGAGAGGACAGGGAGCCCCTGTGGCATTATTGCAGCCTGCATGTGTAAGAAAGTGAACTGGGATGGGTTGTCTAAGGATACTTAGGGACCCATACATAACCATTGGTGGTGAGGCCCACATGTTACAGTCCCTTCAGCTTACCAGACATTCTGCTGCCCTTCAGGATTTCAGCCTGGCTGTCTTCCTCCTCCTCCTCCTCTTCATCATCCTCATCCTCATCCTCATCTTCCTCTCTTGGATAACCCAGCTCTCGTAGCTCTCCCAGCTCATCCTCCTCCTCTGAGGCCTGGTTCTCATTCAAGTTGCTGATGGACTGCAGATGAGACTCAGCAATGCGCTGCACGGCTGTCACAGAGGGGACCCAGGGAGGTAAGTGCTAACCAGAGGCAGTCATCTACAAAGATCACTCTCTCAGGGGCCCAAGTTTAAAGGCCAAAGGCTACAGGTCAGTTTGCTGTGGGTCAGACAAGGGCAGAAATGGCAAGGAGTAGACTATATCATTTTTGGCTCTTAAGCTATCTCCACATACTGGCCCCCTGGAGGCTGGCACTAGGCAGTCCCCCACACCACAGGATGCCAAGATGGGCAAGACCAGGCGGGCACAGCAGCAGCTTAACATTCCCTGGCTGCAGAACTTGGTTTGCCAAGGACCCAGTCCTGGACACTGTCTACCAGCTCTAAGCCTGGGCAGAAGGCACAGGGCCTGTTGGCCAGGACCTGGGGATTTGCCCCTTGCCATTTCTGGGGTAGTGCCCAGCCTGCTTAAGGCTCACTGCTCACCCTGATCCTGCCTCCCATACTGTGCAGTCACCACCCCCTGGCACTGCCCAGTCATAGATGCCAATCTGCACACTGCTCCAAGAGGTTGGAACAGTTCTCAGGCTGAGGACATAATAATCTGCAGCCAGTAGAGTCTGTGCCTGGTGATGCGGCCCACTCAGATGCGGCCCCTACAATCTTGACCCACATCCCCAAGCTCCCAGCTCCCTCTGTGGTGACCTAGAAAGCATCCCCAACCCCCCCCCCCCCCAAACACCAGCGTGGCGGGGGGTGGGAAGGGCACAGTGGGGGGCGGGGAGAGGAGTTTTTAAAAAATTTAAAAATGTAGGGGGGTT